>BHFT01000353.1:0-59390 GCA_004320025.1 Laticauda laticaudata
CCGGTCTACCTTGCATTTTTCCGGACAGAACACCTGGAGTATGCCCTATTCTTTTAAGCATCCATTAATTAACAGAAGTAATTGAATGATTGATTGACTCCTCATGTCCTATTGTATGGCTTCCCCTATAGGGACTCTAAGACTTGTAACACCTTACCTGGCTAAATATCCTGGAAACTATTATCATTTTTATGTAAAAGTATTATTATCACATGAGTATGATTTAATTCCTCAGACACATAGCTAAGTTTTGTTACTATCTGTAAAACTGGGCAAAATTTGGTCATCTATTGATTTCACCATCAATTGTAATATATCACAATGCCTTGTTGTATTTGGTTCTGTTTAGTTTAGCTTAGATATTTAATTTTTTTTTATGCTGGTCTGCGGACCATAATAAAGATTGAACTGAATTGAAGGAGTGATTGAGTTGATGTTTAAGGTCATACATTGAAGTTTCTTCCTGAGGTAAAGAATTATGATTTTGATTATTTGATTAAGAATTGTGATACTGGATGAAGAGGAATAGTATCTGTGGCTTTAACCCAGAACACAAACAAAAGGATAATTTGCGCCAGGATATATGATACAGTAAAAGGTATTGTGTGTTTTTCTTCCAAAATTGTGGCCTTGATCTCCTCTGTCATTTTTGTAAAATGATTTCTCCTCCTGATCAATCCCCAATGTCAAATTTCAAGGATAATATTTTTCTACCAAAACAATAATCTGATATGCGTGCAATAATTGCTTGTTCATAAATAACTCTACATAGAAGTGTTGCTAATTATTCTCTATATATATTTTGGAAGATATCCATCTGCCCTCCCTCCCCCAATATTATTTGGGGAAGTGTGGCAAGCATTCAGTCAAGATGGATGTGTAAACCTTGAACTCTCCCTTCCCAGGTTTTTCTTTGCTGAATGAAATTTACATGTACTTACAACAGTTCATATAGTAAATGTTTGAAGTTATAATGGCACTGAAAAAAGCAACATGATCCCTTTTCACCCTTACAACTACTGCAGCATCACCATGGTCATGTGATCAAAATTTGGGCATTTGGCAACTAACTCATGTTTATGAGATCGCCATGTGATCGCCTTTTGTGACTTTCTGACAAGCAAAATTAATGGGGAAGCCAGATTCACTTAACAACCGTGTTACAGACTTAATAACTGCAGTGGTTCAGTGAACAATTGTGGCATGAAAGATTGCAAAGCGGGGCAAAGCTCACCTGACAAATGTCTCATTTAGCAATAGAAATTTTGGGCTCAATTGTGGTTTTAAGTTGAAGACTATATTTCTCAATTCCCCCCCCCCCCCCTAGTTNCTCAATCCCCCCCCCCCCCATAGTTCTCATAATAAACATTGATGAAGGGCAACCTGGAGCAGCTTGAAGACAAAGTTTTGTTGGAGCACTTTTAAAACCATCTCTTCATCTTGTCCCAAAGGTGCTTTTTTCAGTAGGCAACTGGACTTTGTTTTTCTTTGAAAACATTTTGTTTCTCATCCAAGAAGATTCTTTAGCTCTGAACCTTCCATTCCCTACCATCCTGTCAGAGTTGAAGAAGCTTTTGGGATCAAAACATCTTCAAAGTAAAACAAGAAAGCCCAGTGCCTCTTGAAAAAGTACTTTTCGGGACAACTATTATCTGGATGAAGGAGAATTTCCATAGCCATCCCTCATCTTCTTCAACCAGTTCCTCTACTAATTCTGTGAACATGATTCCTTCTGCTTCTAAAAAACTGGACTGGTGGGAGGGACAAGAAAGCAGCCTCTTTTCTGACAGTTTTGCAAAGAACTTCAAAAACGAATGGATAATGGCTTCAAAAACTTTTGCAAGATCAAGTAGGTGACCTCCAGAAAATAGACAAAGCACTTTTCTGCAGTGGATGCCGTTAGCTCTCACGAGAAAGAACAGAAGAATATTTCATCAGAAATAATTATAGATATGCATTTAATATTTGGGAAACTGCAAATGTGGGTCAAATATTAGTGGATCCCAGAGGATAGGTTAGTAAATTTAATGTCTTTGACCTACATATGTGCATTGCTGCACAGTAAGTAAAACTCTACATAGCTCATAAAAATAGCAATTTTATAAAGTTGAAAAGAAAAAGGAGAGAGAGAGAGGATAAAGTTTTGAAGGTATAAAAAAGCAGTTTTATTGGACAATATTTGCTGCCTGGCAGTGAGACAAAATTAAGCTACATTATAGATAAAATGATCCTGTTATCTTCTAGAAGATAGGAAATGTGCCAGTAATTGTCTTCCTTGGGGAGAGGAGAAAGAGTATAAAAAGAAAGGTTTGCTCACCTGATGTTACCTGGATCACATACCATTCTGCAGGTCACTAAAAAGAATATTAAACATGTACACATGTAGTATTGACAAAGTGCTGTGTGTGCATATTTCATATTCTTCTTAGTGACCTCCAAATCGGGCATAACATGAGCAAATCCTCATTTTCCTCTTCTTCTGGGATCCCAGGAACTCAGTTTTCCAGGCAGCAATTTCTCAAGACTGCACAATTCATAACAACAAATATAATAATTATAATTTACTAACTGTTGAAAGCAGAAATTACAGTAGTGTTAAATGCTCTGAAAATACAAAAAAAGAAAAAAGTGCAGGTTTCTCAGATATTCTATGACAGCAAGGGAAGGGAATGATGGGTGCTTTATGACTTGTGGACCTCAACTCCCAGAATTCCACAAGTCCTAAAGGGGCCATTGTTCCCTACCTCTGCTCTACAGGAAAGGCCTTGCAGTGTAGTCATAGTAAGAAAGGCAAGAATCTGTTATGTTTGGTTTTCATTTGATCACTGGTAGTGATCTGATATTATCTAGTTAATCTTACTAGATATCTAACTAATATCTAGTTGATATTGGAGCAGAAATGCTATGTGCAGACTTAGCTCTAGTGGTAGGCTGCAATTGGTTTAACAACCAGTTCTGTAGGCGCACGCTTTGCACATGCATTCAATAAACACCAATTTGAACCTCTCCAGCTCACCTTCTAGACTTCCCAAGTAGAACAGCTGCGACACGGTAATCAACTTTCTGCATGAATCAGCTGAGCTGCAGAAGAAGGAAATGTAAGACTGGATAGGGTGGGTGCAGGTGGGTGGGGTCAGCTGATTGTCAGTCATGTCAGAGTATATTCATGAACTGGAATAGAGCATGATAACAAGGTCAGCCAATGAATAGGCATAGCAGCTAAGTCAGCCAATGAGGACTGTTTTGGAAACTGAAACAAGAAGTAGCCTTGGCGTGACTCTATGTTAAGCTCTGCAACTCTGAAGCTATGTTAAGCTCTGAGTTTATCTATTGAAATGAAACTGCTTCTCTCCTCTGCTTGCCTGCTGAACTAAAGTGAAAATGATATCTGTTCCTGAGCTCCTGAGTTATTGCTGAAATTGAATTGGTTGCAAAATGTTTACTTCTGTTTGAGTTTGCTCCATGTTGAAGAATCTACAACTGGTATTGTAAAAATGTAATATGTTTATAAAGATGTTAAATGAAGCATCAGCCATCAGTTTATTTTTCTGGCGCTGAATTAATGCTGCAAAACTCTGAACAAGTCGTACCGGCTTGCTAGAACCGGTCGAAACCGGTAGCAGCCCATCACTGCTTAGCTCTTAGAAAACCTGTAGCTCTTAAGCTCTCAATTCTGGGAAAGCTCCTTCTGCTGAAGTTCATTCAGTTAATGTAGAAGAAATCAAATGCTTTTCTGCCTCAAGGCACATGTTGGCTATTAATTGTTCTATTGCTGCTTGGCAGCTGGTTACAAACAACGAATAATCAAATAATCTCAGGTTAACACTGGACTACAATCTGTATATAGGTTAATGGGATCCTGTTCTCATTTCTGTCAGAAGCACTGTTTAAGACACTTCTGTTTGAAAGAGTTAGCTGGTGACATCACTACTGCCGGGGAGACATCAATGGGGGCTCCTGTCATGTTCCCTTGAAGGAGCTGTAATGTGTGACCGGAGCTCACCCCACCAAACAGCAGCATGAGTCTTGAACACAGGCTTGCTAACTTCCAATGCAGCGTCCTAACCATGTTAGCTATCCCGCTTCATTAGTCAGTCGGATGATATGGCTGCAGATTCAGGTTTTAGGCTATATCAAGAAAAATATAGTCTCGAAATCACAAAAAATAATTCTTTTACTTAGTCAGATTTGGCAGATATTCACTTTGTGTACCCTGTTTGATTCTGGGCACCATACTTAAGGGATCAGAAAAAGCTGCACAAGCTCAAGGAATTGCAACCAAGATGATAAGTCCTGTGAAATCCCATGAAGAGAGAACGAAAGACATACATGCTTAGCTTTCAGAAAGAAACACAATTTTTGAAAAGTTATCATCGAAAAGTTCAAGACAACCATCATTCCAGAGTGTAAGACATAGAATAATGGATTTAATGACGAAAAATATTATATTTTTATTTAAAAAGCAGGATTGCTTACAATAACAATAGTTCAAGAGTGGAATCAGTTATCTAGGGAGAGTTGTGATTTTTTCTTTATGGAATCTGCTCAAGCAAAAAGCTAGTCAGTCATTTGTCATGGACATTTTTAATTTGAGTTCCTGAAGTGTTTGGATTTGATCGCATGAATGGCCCTTGTAACCCAATGGATCTATGAAAATTAGAAAGCAAGTATGATATTCAATGTGATACTTGCAGGAGAGTGGTTACCTAGCTATACTTTGTAGGAATGGCATCTTACCATGTTTCCCCCCAAACTAAGACCCTGTTTTATAGGGTTTTTGCCACCAAAAAAGGCACCAGATCTTATTTTGGAGGGATGTCATCCACTGACTAATCTCACTTGCAAGCATCACCTGGCCTCCTTTTTGCTGTCAGAGGCCTTCAGAAATTTCCTCTTCTGAAGCTGGAAAGGCTTTCCTGAAGGCCTCTGCAGCCGGATTGATCTGGAGCTTTGTTATCAGCTACAGAGGCCTTCAGGAAAGCCTTGCTGGTTGCAGAAGAAATGGGCCAGCGAAGTGGATGTCAGAGTGTGCGAGGCATGGGTTCAACTGTAGTAGGGCAGCTCTACACCCTTTCTCCACCCTAGCTTAATTTTTACCTACAGAATCTTAATTAGGGCTTATTTTGGGGGGAATTTAGGGCTTATATTGGGTGCATGTGTAAAAATCAAGCTAGGACTTACTTTCAGGATAGGTCATATTTTTGGAGAAACGGTATTAGCAAGTATAAACTCTGTTCTTAATCTTAATCAGCAAGTGGAGGATTTTTTTAAAAAAAGGAAGAAATGGGGGAAAGCAACTCAAGTAATAGTTTAAAGTATTATTTAAAGTACAAGTAGTGCTTGACTTATAACAGTTCATTTAGTGATCATTCAAAGTTACAATGGCATTGAAAATGATGACTTATGACCAGTTTTCACACTAATGAACATTGTGGTATCCCCATGGTCATGTGATCAAAATTCAGCCGCTTGGCAATTGACTCATATTTATGATGGCTGCAGTGTCCTGGGGTCAGCAAAGTCAATGGGGGAAGCCAGATTCACTTAACAACTGAGGCAAGAAAGGTTGTAAAATGTGGAAAACTCACTTAACAAATGTTTCACTTAGCAACATAAATTTTGGGCTCAACTGTGGTCATAAGTCAAGGACTACCTGTATCTAGCACACAGCACCAGAAAATTTAAGAATTAAGTGGCTGAAAGGGCTCCTTGCCCCATCTAAATGTTTAAAGTTTCTTCATCCTACTAGCCTTACAAATTGAAAGAATTATCTTTAGGTGTGTAGATGCATGTGTTTCTTTTTCTGCCCAAGAAAAATACCTTTCCTGGTGATCTTTTAGGTGGCTTTGTATCTGATTCTAGGAAAAAAAATAACTTCATGGCTGTGAAGAGCAGTGAAAGATTAAGTACTCTATAAAAAACGGGAATGCCGTTTGAAGACTTCAGGAGGTAAATGCAATTGTCCATTTCCTTCCACTTCTTTGAAGAGTTCTTGCTGTCATTTTACTGCTTGGTGGTCCCCATAAATAAGTTTCTTATATATCCCGTGGCCTTCCCGAAACTAGTCTCTTGTACGTGGGGTTGGGATTACAGCCCGCCTGACCAAAGACAGAGTTAAGTGGGAATGTGTTAAATCGAACAGATCCAGAAACCAAACTAGAGGGGAAATGCTAAATGGATTGCTAAATTTAATTCTTTCTTGAGACATATAGCCAGAGCTGGTGAATTGCTTATGGCTGACCTATCGGGTCAAAGTAAATAATTTTAACTCAGTTGGGTTCCCTTTGCTAATAGTCGTCCACCTGTTTCCAGCAACTGAACAATAACAGCTTGGTCTCTAAAGCCGAGGCACAGATTTTCCTAGGTGAACTGTTTGGAGAGAGAGAAAACTTTATTTTGGTCATTGAGCAATAAAAATACAACCAATAAAATGAACAACACAAAGTTGTTCCTTAACTGGAAGAAACATTTTTGGGGTGATAATATAGCAAACTTCTGTTACTTTTAAGAGAAATCAATTTATCATTATTATTTAACGGGATCTAAATAAAAGGGCTCTTAAATCTAAACATGAAATTACAATTTTCTCTTTCCAAAGGGCCACAAGTGTATAGTAAAATTCTGCCCAAAATTAAAATCCTGGGGAGAGTTTAATTCTACTACTACCATCAGCACCAAATGCATCATATGAAAAGAGAGGGTAAATAGGAATATTTGTCCAAATGCCTGTGACTATTTCAATCCTACTATAGATATTAGTAATTACCTGTTACAGATAATAGTAACTACCTTACTATCAGTAGTAGACTTATTTAATAATTGTTTGAAGTTGCAATGGCACTGAAAAAAGGTGACATGACCATTTTCACTTATGACTGTTGCATTTGCAGCATATCCCCATGGTGATATGATCAGAATTCAGACACTTGGCAACTGATTCATATTTATGATAGTTGCACTGTCCCAGAGACATGTGATTTACGACCTTCTGATTAAGCAAAGGCAATGGAGAAGCCAGATTCACTTAACAACGATGTTGCTAACTGAACTGCCATGACTCACTGAACAACTGAAGTAAGAAAGGTCGTAAAATGGAGCAAAATTCACTAAACAAATATTTCACTTAGCAGCAGAAATTTTGAACTCAGTTGTGGTCATAAGTTGAGGACTACCTATTTAGTATTACATGTACTTATACACACACACACACACACACCTGTACCTACAACTTCTCTATTCAGTTAAACTTTGTAATACACAGCAGACACTTATTTTTCAAATCATTTTCAGAGTTTACTTCACACTTATTTCTTATAATTTATGGGTAAAGATACATCAAACTATATTTTGCATTGGATGAAAGACACTGTTTTGGAAACATTTCTCTTCAGTAATGCTAAAGTTCATCAATTCATTATCTGAATTCTTTTGTAGAATTCACCTCCAAGGAATGAAATATAAATCTATGTCAGCTCCATGATGTACAAATATAAATCTATGTCAGCTCCATGATGTACGTTCAGGTAGACAAGCCAAGGCATACATTCTCATGTCTTTAAAACATATAAGGAAAACTATATTAAAGATGTAAAAATATTTTCCTCTGTTTCAAAATTATAACAAAATATCTGCCAGATGACAATAAAACATTTGCTACTGCTACGTATGTACATATGGAAAGAAAAATCTGTTTTCAAGTTTTCTCTCTAAAAATAAGTATTTTCCTAATTTGTTAGACTGTAAGAACAAACACCCATCATCACTGCAATACCAGAAGCCTAGCATTTATCAGCAACCATATGGTTTCGACTCTAGAAGACTTAAATGTTTAATGTAGTTACAAAAGGATTTGCAATCTTTCTCTACTTCAACAAATAACTGGCAAATCTGAGAATCAAATTCATGGTTTAACATATACATCCATTCCTCTAGTTTTTGTAAGGAATTATACATGTCATTCAAGTTAATTATTTCAGAGCAGGGCTGAAATTTTGTTTTTCATCTTAATGTTGAGATAATCTTCATTGAATTTGGGATTCAGCCGGATTTATTTTTGAATTGCACACATGGGACTGGAATTTGAATCAATGTCTACCACTGTATTTATATTACCATTGATATTACAATACATGCCTTGATTTTCTATATTGCCATAGCACTTTGGGGATCAATATTTTTTTTAAATGCTTACATTTGAATGTAGCATATCCTCTTAAACAAGAAACAATATACTCTAATTATATTTTCTGCCTAGGATTAATTCTCCCTCAAGAGAAAGAATTCCTATGTATGTGTACTTTAGCATAATTCTGTTGAAGATACAGCAAAGATATCATGTCATACATGAATTTGAAAGTTTTTTGGCAAGAGATGAAAAACTTTACAACAAATTGCCCAGAAATATGCAAACTATTCGCCATTTGCTAACAATCCATCATAATAACTTACAGAAAGAATAACCTTGGAAGGGACAAGATGTCAAATATGCTATATTTTTCATATTCATCCATCTTTAAATATCCTTGATCATTTCTTTTATCAGGCCTGTCCTAGAGAAATCCTGAGGATATGATGTTCCTCATTCCAAACTTATTGAAGCATTGTAGAACAGTAATATAGTTTTCAGTATTTTATACTTATTATATAATGGATCTAGGTAATGATTGTTTTATACTTACGGTTTTATTGGATCATTGTACACTGCCCAGTCACTTTCCGGTGAGCTGGGTGGCCACATAAATTTGATTGATAAATAAATAAATAAAAATAGCTCCAGCCCAGCTGTTTTTAAAATATGCCTCATGCATATTGTGAAGATTACCCAGATGTGTGTTGCTCAGAGCATCTTTGAGAATGAAGAAGATTCAAATATATCTACCAAAGCATATTAACTAAGGTAAATGGGAGTGAAAAAATAGTGCAGTGAGTTGTAAAATAAAGTTCCATGCAAATAAATGCAAAAGGGCTGTGTGTGAAAAAAATTGTTGTGCGGTGAGGGAAGGAAACACACCTTCATCCGTTCTCCTTACATGATTATTCTTCATTATTATTCTGTGGTACATTCCAAATTTATTAACTGCACTATTATAATTCAGGAGAATTGGCTAATGTCTCCAAATCTTTTAAAATATCACTGAGTTCATTTCATAGACAGATTTCAACTGAAATTATATTTGCGTTAGTTAAATCAGAAATATGAGAGATGGCTAAACCTTTTTTTTAAAAAAGAAGGAATGATCTCAGGATGCTTTGAGTGTAGTAAAGCATCGACTCATAAATGTGAAGCTCTCTTAAAGCATTTTTTGCTCCACATCAGGAATGGGTGGGTGAATTTCATCAAGGGAGTGACCCTGTTCAAATATTTGCTGTGAGGCATAAACAGTTGCCTACATTTCTCTTTTACTTGTTAACTCCATCAGAGTTAATCTCCAGCTTGATTTTACAGAAAATGTGAATATTTGACTATTTACTCCAGGATAAAATCATGTCACGAAGCGGAAAAGAAATCTCAGCTTTGTCAAACTGTCACATATATCCTAACATTTCAACATCATGCCGGCAATTTGTCGTTAACTGCAGGATGGACACTTGATATGACAATAAGAACTTAAGCCTGTATTTATATCAAAACAAATGCTGATTAAGAAAATCTATGGAGGATGCAAAATCTGAAAGTTGGCAGAGTGATTCATTTTAAAAATGAATCATGTATTTAATGTAACACATGGTTGAATAATATGGAAGAATTGAATTAGCTGTGTTTTTACAGTTTGCATGAATTAAGTGAAAAATATATTGTTCAATTTTAAAAAATTCTTTACCTTATTTCCATTCTTTGCGATCCTATTGTGCAGGAAAGATTAAAGGTCACCCTGGACCACCAATTCTGAGGGCAATAATGAAGAGAACAAATGAGGTTAAGCAGTTATTAGAGGGGTCTCAGAAATAGAACAATTTCATAAAAAATAGCCTGCAAAGTGATTGAACAATTATCCTAATGATGGTCACAACCACTGGTTTCAAAGCCAGCCAGTCATGCATAGAAGTGGTTGCATTGGACTGTAAAAAAGTTGGTAATTAACACCACAATTTTTACAGAAATGGGAACTTTATCGAACTTAAACAACCTCTCTAGCATGGAAGGCTCTTGAGAAAGATTGTAGATCAGGCAGTGCTGGAGGGATGCGGAGTTAAGCACCTTATCAACTTAGAATTGTTATGTTCCCACGAACACTCCAAGTCCAACTCCCTCCTGAATTCTGCTGGACAATTTACAGTTGAACTTTGGTTGACCAGATTCTTCTGTATAGGTTTGAATAAATCATCTATGCAGCAGCTCAGTGGATGGCCCTGATTTTTTAAAGCTGACAAATACCAACAAAATTATTCAAGAAAAGAAATAAGCACCAAAGTAGAGCAAAGGTAGTGCCAGTAAGGAATAACAAGGAGATTCTTGGAGACTGGATACGTTCCATGTCCGATTGTGCCAATGTGGAGGAGAAATATACATTACCAACAATATTCCTGATGTCTTTCAGCTCAACTGAGTATCAGTCAGTCTACAGCAAGAGTGTCAAACTCGCATCGTCATGGCAGCATCATGTTGACGTATCGTGACTTTCTCCCTTTTGCTAAACCTGGCATGGATATGGCCGGTGAGACGCATCTGGCCCGCAGGCCGTGAGTTTGACAATCCTGGTCTACAAGAAGTCCCCATCTTATGAACACATTTTATGTTGCTGAACAAGGTTGCTGTTAAGTGAATCCTGTCCAATTTTTATGAACTTTTTAAAATAAATCATTCTTCTTCTTGTGCCATGTCTGTCATGAGACATTAGTGCTGCCGAGTTTTGTTCAAACCAATCCCTTAGATTTTGAAGCCTTGATGTTCTTTTTCTGCCTCGACCTCTTTTTCCTTCAATCTTTCCTTGGAGGATTAAATGAACCATGCCATATTTTTCCAGCTGTCGCATCACATGTCCAAAATATTCTAGCTTTTGCTTTTTAATGGTTTTGATGATCTCTCTTGGCTTTCCCAGGTGGCTTATCACCACCTCATTTCTGATTTTGTCAACCCAACTTATACATTAACAGCCATCTGTAAATCCATATTTCAAATGCTTCTAGTCTCTTCAAGTGGCTTTCTGTCAGAGTCCAACTCTCTACTCTATAGAGCAGGAGAAAAAAGATGTAACATCTGACAAGCCTGATTTCCAACCGTAGGCTTATGTCGTGACTGCAGAAGACCTCAGAAGAAGCGAATCATTGCTCTTATTAAATGATTCATCTGGTCATGAAATGAATGACTTGGCTTGTCAGAAACCAACTGGGAAGGTCACATGTGGTGAGCACTTCATCCAATGAATGAACTTCATCCACTTCACTTCATGCAATGGCTCAGCGCTCAGATGTTGATCATGTGACTGTGGGAATGCTACAATGGTTGTAAGGTAAGTCATTTTTTTTCATTGCTGTTGTAACTTTGAGTTGTTGTTAAATGAATGGCTATGAGGACTCCTTGAATGGATTTTGTAAAAGCATAACATAAGCAATAACTTGCTGGATAAGACCCTCAACTCAGTCCAGCAGTGTTTTCACAATGGTCAACCATCTACCCAACATAAATCTTCCAGCAAGATAATGTGAGTAACTTGTGTGTGTATGAAACAGACAGACAAGAGAGAAATCTGCATGATACTGCTGCAGCACAACATGCACTGGCATATTTCACTATTAGGGGATAATCCTATATTATAAATATTTTATAATACTGTAGGAATAATTCAACTTAAATAGGTCTTTATTTCAAGATTCCCAAGTATGCTTTCTCAGGTATCCATTAAACAGTCCAGACCAGGCTACAGAAGTTTCATCTAAATTGGGAGATCAGAATTCAAGTATCCATCAATAATTTAATAACCACAGTTGATTTATAATACCAGGTGGGTAACTTGATATTGCACATCTACAGACAATGTAAATAGTACGCCTAGCAGTACAATTAGTTTTATGGGAATACTGATCATATTTCCTAAGGATGCTTGTGTTTGGAGCTTGATGGTCAGGATTGGGTCTTTAAAAAAGATAGTGAATAGTAGGTCAAAAATGAAAAAACAAAAGCCATTCTTGAGGATTAAATGATAGTGTTCTTTCAGAGTTTTTCATCTAATAGGTTGGTTGAAAAAGGAAGTGATAAGAGAAGTAAAATTATTACGTATTTTATACACAATTGTAACATGCATTTTATACATAAGTTATGTATTTAAGCTGGCCAGCTAAAAATATTTTACAAACAAACAAATCAAAAGATTCCAAAATAGTAGCTAATTTTCAAACTATAAGATGCTGTTTTGGCTGATGGTGTATCCACTTTTATCATTTATGCTATTTCTATCCCGTGCTCATGTCAGCGTGACTCTTCGCCAGCTTAAAAAAATATTGTCTGGAGCGAGACATTTGGGCGAGCATTTGCAAGAGACATACAGTCCAGACTGCATGCTGCTACACCCTTCCCCTTCATTTAAATTTATACAGCTATCCACCTGCCATGTAGAAAAACACATCTTCTCTGTAGCTGTGCCCTTCCACCTTTCTGTGGAAGCAACTGCTGAATGTATACTTTTTGTGCCTATGTATGTATGTGGCAGGGTATGTATGTGATGCCTTAACTACTGCATCCAACTGGGTCTCTAGCAACTGTTTATTGGTTGAATGGATCATTTAGAAAAAAGTGTGTCTTTTCATGTGGTCTTTTAGGCCAACATGTGTAACATTTGGAAAAGGTTGTCTTTTTGTGTGGACTTTTTGAGTATGGATTTTAAAGTCCTCTTCAAAAACCAGAATTGTTCTAAAGCTCTTAAGAGTTTGTAAAACCTCAGAAGCTTTCAGATTGATTTATAAGTCTTCAGTTGACCTATTTAACATACCACCTATGGACTGTTAGGGTTTTTCCCCCCAATGAACATCAGTGGTTTAAAATAATAAACATTGAAATGATAAAAGAGATACTGCAAGACAGCAGAACTAAGTGTAGAACTGAAATAGCATTACTTTGAAATTTGAGGATAATAAAGCATTAAAAAGTTTATGAATGGATGAGTAAAACTGGAGTACTTATTTTCATAACAACTGGAGGGATTTTGGAAACAACCGAGGAGAGGATGGGGAAAAAAACACTGGCGTGATCTTTTTTTTGGTCCAGATGAATTCAGACATTTTTTAAAAAGAGCATCAGATAAAAGGGATATCAAAGATGGTCAAATTACCAAGGGATAACAAAAACATTGTGATATCCCATGAAACAACTGCAGTGAATTTTGCACATTTTGCAAAATTTGAAAAGTCTAAAACTAGGAACTTGCAGAAAACTGTGTGGCCTCATTGAAGCCACAAATCTGATATGATCATGGAAAGTGTTTGTTGATTAAATGTATTTGCTGCTTATGTCACCATTAAGAGTTGTAAATCTAATCTTACAAAGCTTCTCCTCTGGAAATATTGAATTGCTAACCAGGGCATACAAAACCTTTGCTAGACCAATACTCGAATACAGCTCATCTGTCTGGAATCCGCACTGTATATCAGACATTAATACAATTGAGCAAGTCCAGAAGTATTTCACGAGAAGAGTACTACATTCCTCTGCTTGTAACAGAATACCCTATATCACCAGACTTGAAATTTTGGGCTTGGACAATCTTGAACTATGCCATCTGCAGTTGGACTTAAGCGTAGTACACAAAATTATCTGCTACAATGTCCTACCAGCCAATGACTACTTCAACTTCAGCTGCAATAATACAAGAGCACAAAACAGATACAAACTCAGTGTTAACTGCTCCAAACTTGGTTGCAGAAAGTACGACTTCAGCAACAGAGTGGTCAATGCCTGGAATGCACGACCTGACTCTGTTATTACATCCTCAAACCCCCACTCCTTTACCCTCAAACTATCCACTATTGACCTCACCCCATTCCTAAGAGGTCTGTAAGGGGTGTGCATAAGTGCACCATTGTGTCTCCTGTCCCTGTCTTATTGTCCTCATTTAATTGTACCTATTTTCTGTGTTCTTACTCATATTTATACTTATACCTATTATTTTGTAAGCGATTGATGAATCAAATAAATAAATAAAAATTCAAGGTCACTCTGTGTGGCTTGCAGCACAAGAAGCATGAAAACTGTGTTTTTTTGTCCTTTCTTCATACCCACTCTTCCAAGGAGAAAACATTTATGCCACCTGCCCAGTTTCAAATAGCTCATAAAAATCAAACATAAAGACCATAGGATCAGCATAAAGCTCTAAAAGCTTTAAAATATAATCAATCAGCTCCTAAATATTATATCATATCAACTTCCCACATTCTGTTAAATTCAGCAGAAGAGGATAATCTGAATCCATTTTTCCTAAAAGAATTCAGGGAAGAAGCAATTGTGACATCAGGAAGAAGAGTAATCCATAGTGTTACAAGGCCTACAGAAAAAGCCAATTTATGGGGCCCAGGGCCCTTGATATTGTGGGAGTGCAATCAGAAGCATAACTTTCTGAACAGCCTGCATAGGACAGGCAGATTCTGATAAAAGATGATCATCTTTGTGGTTAAAAAGGAACAATCACCATTTTGGATTGTACCCAGAAACCTATGTGGCTGCTAAAGTAGATGTGGACCATGATGGACCATGGACTACCAGCAAGTGAGCAGGAGTTTTTCCAACATCAAAGACAATCCCTGGAACATCACATTACAGTAACTGAAGTGCAAGGTATGACTTGCACTATATCTGAAGCTCAGCACAGAACATGTTTTTTTGTTATCAGAGTCTACTCAAATCAGGAAACTTTAAAAAAAATATTTTTTGATGAATCTCAAAAGAATCCTAAAGCCCATGTCACACCGAACCAACGGATGCAAAGAGGATGTAAAACGGACAAAAAAGCTTGCCATCCGTTGAAGCGATGTACTCACTGCCTCCGTTTTGCTTCCTCTCTATCCGTCCAGCATCCGTTTATTGATGTTTCATCCGCTCCAAAAGTTTTGGGCTGCCCAAAACTTTTGCGCGGAAAATGTATCCAGTTCGTCCGTTCTGCATCCGCTACGCATCCGCTAGGCATCCGTTCTGCATCCGTTACGCATCCGCTATATCTGCTAGGCATCTGCTGCGCATCCGCGTAACTCGCATCCGCTTGGACGCAGGGAGGAAGCGGAACGGACACGGAACGGATGCAGAATGGATGCAGAATGGATGCAGCACAGAAACAAAGCGTTTAAAACGGAAAAAACGTTCGCAGAGGGGACCTATCTGGATATTAAGGATGTCTACAGGATGCCTACAGGATGCCTAGCGGAAAACCTATATTTCCTATAAAAAGGGGGAGCAACTCATCTGCATCTCACTTTCAGAATAGCAGCCCAGCAGTGCAGACCTCTGCAGCCTTCATCTGGTCTTCCTCTTCCACAGCATCCAGTCATGTCCACCGTGGATTGTGACAAAGTCCTTTCGGCAGCCACCATCCTTCTGCAACAGTGCGAAGCCATCTACAGGCTCTGTGAACTCTACTACGGGAAGAAAAGGAGGCACCCAAAAAAAGTCTGGGTCCAAAGATGGTTCGCCAGAAGAGCAGAGGACGGACTGTACAACAAGCTGATGGTGGAACTCAGGAGCGAAGACACTCAGGCGTTCCAGAACTTCATGAGGATGCCTCCAGCCATGTTTGACGAAGTTGTGCAGCGGCTGACACCAGGTTGACCAAGGCAAACACCAACTTCCGGCTCAGCCTGGAACCTGGGCTCAAAGTGGCACTCACTCTGCGCCACCTGGCCTCAGGGACCACCTACAGGAGCATGCAGTACGGCTGGAGGGTGCCACACAACACCATCAGCATGTGGTCAGAGAAGTGGTGCAGGCCATCATCGAAGACTACAAGGAGGAGCTCCTCCAGTGCCCCTCCACTGAAGAGAAGGCTGGAAGAAAGTTGCAGAGCAGTGGTATCAGAAGTGGAACTTCCCCCACACCGTTGGAGCCATAGATGGCAAGCACGTGGCCTGCAAAGCTCCAGCCAAGTCGTGGTCCACTTATCACAACTACAAGGGCTTCTTCAGCATCATCCTCTTTGCCATGGCTGATGCTGACTCCAAGTTCATGTACATCGATGCTTCAGGCAACGACTCATCTTCAGATGCCCAGGTATACAATGCCAGTCACCTCAAGGAGGGCTGGAAGGCAACCTCATGTTGGGCTTCCCAGATCCAGACCCGCTGCCCAACGACACACAAGATGTGCCCTACTTCATCGTGGAGGATGATGCCTTCTCCCTCACAACCTACCTCATGAAGCCCTATACTTCCAGACTCCTCACCCGTGAAGAGAGGATCTTCAACTACAGGCTGTCCAGGGCAAGGCAGGTGGTGGAGAACGCCTTTGGCATCCTGGCCAACAGGTTCCAGGTACTT
Organism: Laticauda laticaudata; assembly: GCA_004320025.1. NCBI lineage: Eukaryota > Metazoa > Chordata > Lepidosauria > Squamata > Elapidae > Laticauda > Laticauda laticaudata. The sequence goes on from BHFT01000353.1 coordinate 16,453, forward strand.
CTCACCAACATGCAGCATAGCCCAGAGACCGTGAGGAGGATCATGGAAGCTTGCTGCATCCTGCACAATCTCATGCGCACCCGCTACCCAGTGTTGCAGAACAGGATCGTGGACCGTCAACAAGGCAATGGGGACATGGAGCCTGGGAATGGAGGCAAGGGCAAAACCTGATAGACACTCTGGATGTACAAGGCCCCAACAGAGCCTCACGTGAAGGAAGAAGCAGCACAACCTCCTGAAACACTGGTGCAACTCCCCAGCTGGAGCAGTGGAGTGGCAAGACAGGAGTGGTAGATGCTTAATGGATGCTTCCTTCAGCCTATCTCATCACACAGATGAGATTGGGCCATGTATGTTTGGTTGGCCTACAATGAACAGGGCATTTAATAAAGAGTTGTGTTTATGTTGACATGTGTGGATGATTGATTATATCATTATTGATAATAAAGGGCCATATGTCTGGCACCTGGGAGGGTGGACCATACAGTCCCACTATGCTTGCACTGGAGGTTTTCTATCCCACTGCTATCCTAACCCATCCCACAGCTATTACCCAGCCCACAGGTATCCTAACCCATCCCAAAGCTATCCTTACCTATCCCACAAGCATGCAAAGGCTAAACCATTTCTAAAAGTTTCCACCAAGACTTTATTAAAAAAAAGAAATGAAACAAGTGTGTGAATCATAAATAGACTTTATTAACAACAAGCTCTGAAACAAAAATGAGTCTCTGGCACTCCTCTTGGTCGCTCAGTCTCAGGAGTGAAGGGTCCAGGTGCTGTGGAGGTGGCTGGTGCTGGAGTGCTTGTCATCAGCTCCTCCAGAAGCAGAAGCAGCAGAAGCGCCAGCCCCAGAAGAGCGAGCCCGTGCTGCAGAAGCCACAGGAGAACCAGAGTGAGGGCCAGGGGCAGGATGGTAGCCCTGTCCCTCTTGCCAGGGCTGGCAGCAGATGGCTGAGGCTTGCTGTGCTTCCGCATGGTTGTGGGGTTTGCTGGCTGGCAGGGAGGCTGGCAGGAACGAAGGCTGGCAGGCAGGCTGGCAGGCAGGTGGCACCAAGGCTTGCAGGCAGGCAGGCCACAAAGGCTGGCAGGCAGGCAGACAGCAAGGCTGGCAGGAAGGCTTGCAGCAAGGCTTGCAGGCAGACATGCAGGCAGGGCAGGCAAGGCAGCCATACGTCCGACAGCAGGTTTTCCTCTGAATGGCGACCTGCTTCCGAGATGTTCCGTTATATCCGCGGGCTGACGCAATGCATCCTCTCTGCATGCGCAATTAATGCCAGGCATCCATTAGACTTCCGCTGTGCATCCGCTGTGCATCCGCTTCATCCGTTCGGCGTCCGCTCTGCATCCACTGTATCCATTCCGCGTCCGCTTTGCTGTGGCCCCCGGAAGCCTAGCGGATGCGCCATCCGCTCCCATCCTCTTCCATCCACTGGGCTTCCATTCCACATCCGCTCTGCATCCACCCTGTGTCCTCCCCGCGTCTGTGTTATCCGCTCCGGTTATGCAAATTTTTGCCCCCTTTTGAGAGCAGACGGATGGAACATTTTGCTCATCCGCTGTGTCCTTTTTGCATCCGTTGGGCGGTGTGACATGGGCTTAATCAACAGACAATAATTAACCACTGAGCTGATTTGATACCAAAATGGTTTTCATCCAGAGAAGATCACAATAGCACTTATACTGCTTTGCAGTGCTTTTACAGCCCTCTCTAAGTGGTATACAGAGTCAGCATATTGCTCCCTAACAATCTGGGTCCTCATTTTACCCACCTCGAAAGGATGAGGCTGAGTCAATCTTGAGCCCGGCGAGATTTGAACTGCCGAATTGTAGGCAGCTGGCAGTCAGAAGAAGTAGCTTGCAGCATTGCATTCTAAGCATTACGCCACCAATGCTCATTTAAAGGATTCCTTCTTGAACAGAGCAGCAGGGGGGAAAAAATCACTGTTGCAAAACTTAAAACAAAGGGAACAATTTCTGATATTTAAATGACATCAAAGGCATTTGTAGCCCTGAAATTTAATATAAGATTATATTGCCTGGGTGAGGAATAATGCTGTGTAAGTTTGGAGAATATGTTTAGAAAAGTGAAGTCCTATTGCTGATCTACAAACATGAGGGAAAAAAAAAAAGCTTTGGAGTCTTAGGCAGAGCAAGATTAAGTTTACAAGCCTCACTATTTATGCAGAAAATCACAGGCACACGTTTTGTTCAAAATGTGCTCCAATAAATTAATGGAGTTCTTGGAAAGATTAAAGGAAAAGTTTGATTTTGGGACTTGACATTTATAGAACTGTGATCTGAGTGACCCATGTGCTAGGACATCCGAAGGATCCAAAACAGCTCTCAGAAAATATACATACATACATACATACATACATATTTTTTTTCTTAAGTTTTCGCGGGTACTTACATGTATGGTATTTAGCTTTGTTCGGGTATTTTCCCATGTCATCATAGTTGTGCTTTTAAAAATATATATATGTGCTGTTTAAAAACAACTCTGCCATAACTGTCAAAGCAAATTATTTGCTTTGGCCAGGGTTATTTTCTGCATAGCTCTGACTGCACCTCCATGTTCCTTTCATGGCTCCTACCTCACCCAGGCTGTCTCCCCAAAGGGATGTTTGGTCTCTCAGATCCTAGTTTTATAAATACATAAAGTGTTGGCTGAGCCACAAAGGCAACAAAACAGAATCTACCCCGCGATGAAATACGACCTTTGCTAGTTGTAACGCAGGAAATCTTATCCACTTAAGATAATACTAACTTATCACAAGGTTGTCTTTGAGAGGGCAACCTATAACACACACACAAAAAAAGGCATTTTAACCTGAGAAAAACTGGAAATATAAGCAAACGTATAGGTAATCAGGCAAAATATAGAAAATGCTTGTGGCACCTTCAAAAGATAATTTGATGTGGTGGTGAAGATGTCAGCCTAGATATCAGGAGACTGAGTTCTAGCCAGTGGTAGGATTCAAAAATTTTTANAAAATCTCCATTCCCTCCCTGCCCCACTAACCTGCTTTCCAGTTCCGTTCTCCTGTGCAGAGCAACGAAAGACCCAGCCAATCAGCTGGGACTCGGGAGGCAGAGAATAGATGGGGGCGGGGCCAGTCAGAAGTAGTATTTGCCAGTTCTCAAAACTACTCAAAATTTCTGCTACCAGTTCTCCAGAACTGGTCAGAACCTGCTGAATACCACCTCTGGTTCTACTCTCTCCTCAGCCATGATAGCTGGCTGGGTGACTTTGGACCAGACACTTTTTTTCAGCTCAACCCACCTCATAGGATTGTTGTTGTGGTGAAAACAGGTGGAAGAAGTCCAAGTCGTCCTCAAGTTTCAACCAGAAAGAACCCCAAAATCTAAGAAGGGATTTTGTTGCTGTTGCTAAGCAAGGCAGTTTAACGAGTTTTGTTCCGTTTTATGATATTTTTTTGTCACACTTCTTAAGAAAACTGCTGCAGCTGTTTAGTGAATTTTACTCAATCTTTATGACCGGGTGATTGTTGTGGGAAAAATAGGAAGTGGAAGGAGTGTTAGATACATTTGTCTCCTTGTGTGAATTATAAAGTAATAAAAGGTGGGATTTTTTTGAAGAAAGCAATCAAGTCAATCAATCAATGCATCCCATGCATTTAACAAAATGACCTGCGACCCAGAATTTTTATACAGTCATAAATAGATTTATTTTGAAGGTGACCTTAAGATTCCTACTGAGCTTAGCTGCAAAAGATTAATGCAGCCACCATCCCTCTCTAAAATAGAGAGCAATTCAAAATACACCGTACAAAGGAACAAAATAATCATTTTTAGACGGTTGAGAGCAACTAGGGTTAGTCATAAGTGAAGGTAAGCATTTTGTCTGCTGGATAGAAGGAAATCCAAACATAATGTCTTACGATAATGGTCCCTTGAGTAAGATATTGCATAAATTGGCCATCTGCTCAAAGGAGTTTCTCCTTTCTGTCTTGTTTCTGGCCTGAGGAACAGAGGGTAAGTGCCCCACAATAGTTTTTCTACATATCTTTCTTCTATTTTTGCCCTTCCTTTTAGCTGCATCCTGACAGGACCTTCTCAGGACAAATTTCTAAAGCTGAAATTAGCTAGGAGTTACAACTCTAAAAAATACTCGAGATGCTCTTCAGTAAATATAGCAAAGTCTTTATTCATGTGGGCACTCAAGAGCCAAAATTCTTATTTCATCATCATTATTTTTTACTTATTAAATTTGTTTAATTTACAAGGCAATTCTTCTAAATAAATTGAATTTAATTGAAATGATATATATCGCAATAAAGGCAAATATTTGGCATAGTAGTTAGGCACCACCCTGAAAACTAGACTATGTAGCACTCCCGCAAAATGAATTCATAGAAAGACAAAGAAAAGAACTACATGGAATAATCTATTTGCAAGCAGAAGCAATATGATAAAAATGAAAAGAGTTAATTACAATATTTCAAACATGAACATAAGGATATAATACCCTTTTTTATCAAGGATCCTTGTTCTCTAAGAGCTTTAAAACCACAGTACCATACAATAATCTGAAGGTTTTCTGTTTACTATTTGATTTGTTCTGCTGTAGTTTTGGTTGTACTAGTTTCTGAAGCATTGTGTGAGTGCCAAAGGAAACCGAAAACCCCTGCTCTAATCTTACCATGACTCAGTTCAAGCATAGCACTAAGCTGTGGTTTGTTTTTGAAACCTGATTTGCTGACATCAACCACAGTTAGCTAAGTTCATACAAAGATGCAAATTATAAACCACGGTTTACAAACCACAGTGCTTGAGTTCACAGAATATACTTTAACCAAAAACCAAGCAAGCCATCCTGGTGGCTTAGCATAATGAGTGAACCCAGTCACGACCTTCTGACTGTTTCATATTTGATATGCAGGAACACAACACCACACAAAACAGCCTGGGACTCTTTGCCTTTCATCCAATATCCAAATATTCACTGCAGACATTTTAGGCTCATGAGTTCTGGGTTTTAGAGTGTATTGTGAGAGATGCACAATAAGTAAACACCTCAGCTTTGGATATCCAGTGTGGGAATAATCTCTTTTTTGATAAATAGGGACAATAGGATTAGAACTGAAATATAAATGGAGTTGGATTTACACCATTAGAATCTAGACCGGCGTTTCTCTTTTTTTTTTCCAAAAATTTTATTGATTTTTAAAAAGCAAGCAATACAAACAAAACACATAACATAAAAACATAAAACATCTTTTTTGAAAGCAGCCTGATCCCTGGTTACATCTCTTCGTACAGACACCAATTCACGTTCATGCTCATTTTTATATACTGTTCCATATCTTATTACCATTCTACATTTTCTATATAGCTTCTCCCCTCTTTTATCTTTTAACTCTCTAATTCTATTTATTCATTTCATCTCACATTTAGATCATTATACTTATATCCTTTTGTCTGTCCCTGTTTCACTGTCTATTTATCTTTTTGGCATCAAAGACATTTTCTCCGCTGTCATTACTGTTTGGAGGTATGAGCCTTTATATCTTTCCCTAAATTTAATAACACTTAATATAATACATAACTTTCATTTAGAATTCTGCTTAGTACATTCTAAGCTACAGAACAATATTTTAAAAAAGAAGAGCTTATAATATATAATCCTATTAAACAACAATCCGATACAATTCAATTCTATATTAAAATTAGTATTCATTTAATTTCAACATTTTAGACATTATTTTGCAAATAGATATCATACTTCTAATGGAACTCTTTATAAATTTTAAGGTAGTTACTTCTCCCCGCATTTCACGTTATATTTTTAAAACATTGTGTAATTAAAAGTGTTCCATTCCTTCATAAATTCAACTCCTGTCATTTATTTCATTTCATTTTATTTTGTTCAAAAAAAGTTTCACTTGAATTGCTTAAGTATTTTATCCCCACTTTTTTAATCATATGTTGTTTTCCAATTTTCTCAGCATTATTTCTAAATACCAGTATTAAGGCAATACAATCTTATGTACCTTTGCAGAATCTCTTTTTCAGTTAAATTTTTGCCCATTATCCTCTTGAAATAAGTCTGTTTCTTTACATTTGCTCCAAATCTTTGTAGCTTCTCTCCCTTCTTTTCCTCCTTGCTTCTTCATTCTGTCCTCTTTACCTCCTGTCTCTCATTTCCTTTTCTGTGTTACCCTTTTCTGTTGCTTTCTGACATATACTCCACTTTTCATCTTATTTTCCCTTTTTTAGTTGTTTATTTTTAGGGTCTGAGTTTCCATTCTTGGTTTTCCTCTTTTCCCCTTTCTTCTGGATAAGTTAATTTGTTTTTCATTAAAGATGGCTTCTTCTTTGTCCCAGTCTTCTTGTTGCGCAGTCTTTTTCTTTGTAGTTTCTGCGTAGGTACCAATCGCGCATTTCCTAAAGAAGTGAAAAATGGAGCCAAGAGAGCCCTTTCTTACTTGTTCCTCTCTTTATATTTTTTTGAAATCCTTTTCAGTTCTCGCACAAAGTAATGCCATTGTTAAAGAAAATTTAAACAACCAACACCCAAATGTTTTTAATCCTTCAATATAATTTTCAAGAGTCCAAAGTAACTAAGTAGTTCAAATACACACAAGTTGTTTGTTTTAACACTTTCTTTCTTTTTTTTCACTTTCTCTTCCTGGGGGTTGCAATTCACGTTACAAAGTTCAATTTAAAATGTATCTTTTAGAAGTCTTGTTACAATTTAGTTTTTATATCCGTTTAGATTCCAAGCAGTTCCTCCAGCCAAATCTTAAATCTCTATTCCTTTTCCTCTCCCTTCCACTTACAGTAAAGAACAAAAAAAGTTTTTTCCAGTGATCAGAAAATCTTTATTGTCCCCTTGACTTTAATTTTCCAGTTTAATTACCCTGCTGATGCCAAAGCGTGGTTTTTTCCGATTTCTCATTTCATCTGCTGTCACCATAAGGAAGGAGACTGATAAAAAACAAACTTTCCTTTCACTTTCATTCACTGGCCTCTAGTTCTTTTGGGAGTGATTAATCTTTTTTAAAAAATTTAAATTCCAGGAATCTTGAATGTTGCGTTTCTTTATCCGGTCAGCCAACTTTCACCTCTTAGCTTCCTCCTGCACATTCTTTTCCAGATGAGTGCTTCTTTGTGGTGGCCATTTCTGACCACCGCTCTTACCGCCTTCAGAAAAGGGAGTTAAGACAGCTGGGGAGAGGAGATGCGGCTCCTCTCAAACCCTGCTGGGTCTCCCCTATCTTCAGCCACCTCTACAGGGTGGCTTTAGCCCCAAAGCCAGCTGGCTTGGGGCACTCCAGTGGCGAGCGGAAGCAGAAACTGCGCACAATTACGGATTCCTGCTGCCGCCGAAGCCCTGCAAACCGGAAGTCCTAGACCGGCGTTTCTCAATCTTGGCAACCTGAAGATGTGTAGACTTCAGCTCTAGAATTTATTGGATACATTAAGGATTCAAACCATCAGACTCTAGATTGGCGTTTCTCAACCTTGGCTGGCTGGGAAATTTTGGGATCCAACATCCATACATCTTCAAGTTGCCACTGATTTCTAGACAACATAAAAATACCGATAATACATTTGTGAAATGATGGAGAGCTTCTGATAGTAGGAAGGTATATGATCCAGCCACGATCCAGATAAGTGGAGATCCATCAGTTGTATGATGAGTATGAGCGTCATACTGAAGGGANTATGATGAGTATGAGCGTCATACTGAAGGGAGAACTTTCAGTCGAGGAAAAAAAAAATCCTTTGTAGTTGCAGTTTGGTAGATTAAGTTTTATAGGAATAAAGTTTTTTTGAGACTTCCACATATAAAGTGATGGCAGGACACTGAAAAAATAACAAATGGAGATGGAGAGTTTGATTCATTTTAAGTAATTTTAAAAGACAGCATTATCTCACCTCAGGAATATCAGTACCAAAGCCCCATTTTTGCTCCTAATGTAGAATTAGCTGAAATATTTTTAATATACAAAAAAAAATACCAATTTTTGGTTGCTTAGTGAATCAAAGTTAACAGAGAAAAAGTATATAAAATAAATTGCATGGCATGCCCACTACTATTAGAATTGGGGAAGGGTTTACTGGAAAAACCTGTCAATATACATGCTTTGATAGGCCTGGAATTTTTCCGGCTACCTTAGCTTCAGGATTCAGAAATACCATCATGCGTAAAGGTCTATATAACTACAGAGAAGTTGCAAGATAGATATACAGGGAATTTTTTTTGAAATGTTAAAGAAAACATAAAACAATTAATCCAATCAAATATAAAGCAAAAAAGAAAGAAAAGAAAAAATGTTTTTAAGAAAAATGTTCATTTACATTCCTTGGATTTTTGCTGAGAGTCATCACTTTGAAATCTTTGGCTGACTTTTGTCCTTGAAAACATAAGAAACATGGAGATTGATTAAACTACTAGGGGAAAAAAAAGACTGATTTTCATCATTCACACACCCAATTGAATTAAGGCAGGGTGGTGCATGCCTTCCTGTCATAATTACAGGGTTGGCCCTATCATTAAATAAGGTGTGGCAATTGCCTCAGGCCACAAACTCTGGTGTTTTTTAAAAGCAGCAAATAGTTAATTATTTAATGAAAGCATTGTTTTAATGCAGTTGTTGTGGTATTTAAAGCTATGGATAAAGAAAGGTACTTGTGGGATTCATGTGTTTTATTAAATATGCCAGAATTATTTATTTGATTCTCAATATTATGCAGTTTGATGAAAATTCACTTCAATTTATGCACAGAATATCTTGTGTTCACCAGGGCTAGTTAGACTGAAAATATTTTTTTAAGTATCAATATCTTTGGGTCGTGGTGGCGCAGTGGTTAGAATGCAGTATTACAGGCTAATTCTGCCTACTGCCAGGAGTTTGATTCTCATCGGCTCAAGGTTGACTCATCCTTCTGAGGTTGATAAAATGCGGACCCAGATTATTTGGGGCAATATGCTGTCTCTGTAAACCACTTATAGAGGGCTATAAAGCAATGTGAAGTGGTATATAAAGCCCATGTCACACTGCACCAACGGATGGAAAGAGGATGTAAAATGGAGAGAAACACTTGCCATCCGTGGTACGCTGATGCTTCAGTTCTGTACTCACTGCCTCCGTTTTTCATCCTCTCTATCCATCAGCATCCGTCGACTGAGGTTCCATCCGCTCAAAAAGTTTTTGAGCTGCTCAAAACTTTTTGAGCGGAAAATGTATCCAATGCATCCGTTCTGCATCCGCAACGCATACGGGAAGATCCGTTCTACATCCGTCGTCATCTGTTACGCATCTGCAATATCCGCTAGGCATCTGCTGCGCATCCGCGCAACTCACATCTGTTCCAGCGGAAACGGATACAGGGAGGAAGCGAAAAGGACGCGGAACGGACACAAAGCATTAGCTAGCACGGATGGAGAAAGGATGAAGCAGATGCAGCTCGCATACAAAGTATTAAAACAGAAAAAACGTTTGCAGAGGAGACGTATCTCGGTATTTAGGATGTCTTCAGGATGCCTAGAGGATGCAAAGGGACACCGAGTGGAAAACCTATATTTCCTATAAAAAGGGGAGGAACTCACCTGGATCTCACTTTCAGTCCAGTAGCCCTGCTGTGCAGACCTTTTCAGCCTTCATCTGGCTCTTGCTCTCCACAGCATCCAGTCATCTCCACCATGGATCGTAACACACTCCTTTTGTAGCCACCATCGTTCTGCAACAGTGCAAAGCCATCTGCAGGCTCTTTCATCTGTTCTACGTGAGAAAGGAGGCGGCCAAGAAGTGTCTGGGTCCGAAGATGGATCAGGAGAAGAGCAGAGTAGGACTGTACAACAAGCTGATGGTGGAGCTGAGGAACGAAGACACTCGTGCATTCCAGAACTTCATGAGGATGCCTCCAGCCATGTTTGACGAAGTTGTTGAGCGGCTGACACCCAGGTTGACCAAGCAGAGCACCAACTTCCAGCCCAGCTTGGACCCTGGGCTCAAGGTGGCACTGACTCTGCGCCACCTGGCCTCAGGGACCACGTACAGGAGCATGCAGACAGCTGGAGGGTGCCACACAACACCATCAGATTGTGGTCAGAGAAGTGGTGCAGGCCATCATCGAAGAATACATGGAGGAGCTCCTCCAGTGCCCCTCCACTAAGAAGGCTGTGAAGAAAGTTGCAGAGCAGTGGTATCAGAAGTGGAACTTCCCCACACCATGGAGCCATATAATGGCGCACAGATCGGGCCTGCAAAGCTCCAGCCAAGTCAGGGTCCACTTATTTCAACCACAAGGGCTTCTTCAGCTCATTTCCTCTTCACCATGGTCGATGCTGACTACAAGTTCATGTACATCGATGCTTCAGGCAACGGCTCATCTTTCAGATGCCCAGGTATTACAACGTACGTCACCTCAAGGTGGGGCTGGAATGGCAACCTCATCTGGGCCTTCCAGATCCAGACCCCCTGGCCCAGACACAACAGATGTGCCCTACTTCATCTGGGGGAATGACGCCTTCTCCCTCAGAACCTACCCTCATGAAGCCCTACACTTCCCGATGCCTCACCCGTGAAGAGAGGATTCTTCAACTACAAGCTGTTCCAGGGCAAGACGGGGGTGTGGAGAACGCCTTTGGCTCCTGGCCAACAGGGTTCCAGGTACTTCCTCCCACCATGCAGCATCGCCCAGAGACCGTTGGGAACATCGTGAAGCTTGCTGCATCCTGCACAATCTCATGCGCACCCGCTACCCAGTGTTGCAGAACAGGATCGTGGACCTCCAACAAGGCAATGGGGACATGGAGCCTGGTGAATGAGGGCAAGGGCAAAACCTGATAAACACTCTGGATGTACAAGGCCCAACAGAGCCTCACGTGAAGGGAAGAAGCAGAGCAACTCCTGAGACATGGTGCAATTCCCAGTGGGAGCAGTGGAGTGGCCAGACAGGATGATAGATGCTTATGGATGCTTCCTTGAGGCTGTCGCATCACACTGATGAGATTGTGCCATGTATGTTGGGAGGCCTACAATGAACAGGGCATTTAATAAAGAGTTGTGTTTTATGTTGAAATGTGTGATCAATGATTACATTGTTATTGATAATAAAGGGCCAAAGGTGTGGCACCTGGAGGGTGGACCATACAGTCCCACTATGCTTGCACTGGAGGTTTTTCTATCCCCACAGCTATCCTTACCTATCCCAAAGGTATCCCTGCCATCCCACATCTATTACCCATCCCAAAGGTATCCCTGCCCATCCCACAGCTATTACCCATCCCAAAGGTATCCCTGCGCATTCCCACAGCTATTACCCATCCCAAAGGTATCCCTGCCCATCCCACTGCTATCTTAACCATCCCACAAGCGTGCAAAGGCTTAAACCATTTCTAAAAGTTTCCACCAAGACTTTATGACTAAAATAAATGAAGCAAGTGTGTGAAGCAAAGATAATCTTTATTAATAACAAGCTGTAAAAGAAAAATGACCCAAGTCAAGTGTCCAAGCAAAAAATAAAGTCAACAGGAGCCACCCAGTCTCTGGCACTGTTCTTGGTCACACTGAGGCGTGCCCAGTCTCAGGGGTGAAGGGTCAGGTGCTGTGGAGGTGGCTGCGTGCTGGAGTGCAGATCTGAGGCGTCTTGGGCGTGCCTGGGCCCGAGAGGACAACAGGGATGGTGTGTGGAGGAAGCTCTCAGAGAGCTAGCTCAGCCCTGTGATGTTGAGAGCCCTTCCTCCATGACAGGGTGTCAGCCCCAATACCGATGACATATGTTCTGAGGCGGGCTTGGCTGTGGGGTGGAGGAAGGAGCAGTGTAGTGGGGATGTCTAGTCTGCAGCTGAGCGACGGTGAGGCATGGGTGGCATCTGTGGCATGGGTTCATCTGTGCCGTGGGTGGCATCTGTGGCATGGGTGGCATGGGTGGCATCAGTGGCAATCTGTGGCACCGGTGGCATTCGATGTACCTGTGCCTGGACTGGAAGGGCTGCCTGTGCTGCTGGGGGAGCTCCGGGGTAGCTGTAGCCTTGGTAGGGGAGGGCCTGTGAAAGCCTTGGAAGGGCAGTGACATCACCTGGGGTGGAGGAGCAGGCCTGGACTGGTGGGAGCAGGTTCAGCTTAGGTCTGGAGGGTTTGTGAGAGATCGGTGATCCTGTCCTTCACCAACCGGTACTGTGGTTCCGACATGTTCATGAGGGTCTGGTTGACATAGATGAGGAAGGCTTGCAGTTGGAGGATGGGACGTCGGTGTATGTACCAGCTGAGAGAGGAGATCTTTGCTGCTCCTGATGGTGTCCCTGATCTCCAGCAGGACAGTGTGGCTCTGCCCCTCCTGTCTGCCTCTCTGCCTTTCTGTGGAGTGGAGCTGGGGGTGGATGCGGGTTTGCCTGTGGTGGGAAGTGCCCTCTCCTTTCTCCCACTGCGTCAGGGGGTCCTCCACATGCTCTGCCACGGGTTAGTACAGCTGTCGGGGGTTCTCCCATCGTGCAATGTTCACACAGATACCTGCCTGGACACAGGAGCTGACTCTTTGCCAGAAGAGGACTGGCTCTCAGCAGGCTGCCTGAGAGAGAGGGTTGTGAGAGGGGCTGCTCCTCAGTGGCAGATTCTCACCTCAAGAAGCTGCACTTGGCCATCACATAGGTCTCTCGGTCCGTCAGCTTGACCGCGGCCTGGCCAGATTTCTTGAGGTTTAGCTTCCCGTACCAGGTGTGCATGTGCTTCCACGCACCGAGGAGCACCCCCGAAGTGTAGCCCAGGCTCTCCACCTTCTCTCTCCAAGCAGCCTGCTTCCTTTTGGTGTCTCGATAGAGCCTGTGTCCCTTCCGCCTAGATACTCGTTCTCCTCAGCCATTCCAGCACCTCCTCCTCATGTTCCTCTTCGATTGAGTATTGCCTCCTCTTCCGTTATGCGTCTGCCTCTTCCTCCCTCTGGCAGGGCCATATGGGCCCTCATCAGAGGGGCTTCGAGATTGTAGGGGCTCCTCTCCACACCACCAGCAGCAACAGCAGCAGCAACAACAACAAGTGCAGCAAAAGCAGGACCCAGCAGACCAGGAGCAGCACCAGCAGAGTAAGCACCAGCAGCGCCAGCAGGACCAGCAGGACCAGGATCGCAGCAGCAGAGTAAGCACCAGCAGCGCCAGCAGCACAGCAGGACCAGGAGCACCGCAGCAGCACCAGCAGGACCAGGAGCACCAGCAGGACCAGCAGGACCAGGAGCAGCGCCAGCAGAGTAGGCACCAGCAGAAGCCCAGCACAGGAGCAGTGCCAGCAGAGTAAGCACCAGCAGAGCACAGACAGGGCAGTGCCAGCAGAGTAGCACCAGCAAGAAGCACCAGCACCAGGAGCACGCCAGCAAGCAGAAGCCCCAGCAGAGCAGAGTCAGGGCCAGGGGGTGGGATGGTGGCCCTTGCCCTCTTGCCAGGGCTGGCTGCAGATGGCTGAGGCTTTCTCTTCTTCCCCATGGTTGTTGGGTTGTTGCGTTGCTGGCTGGCTGGCTGGGTGGCTGGAGCTGTGTCTGGAAGCAGGTCTTTCCTCTGAATGGTGACCTGCTTGCGAGCTGCTTCCCTTTATTATCCACGGGGCTGACGCATGCATCCTCCCCGCATGCGCAGTGAACGCTGTGCATCCATTAGGCTTCCGCTAGGCTTCCGTCTGCATCCGCTTCATCCGCTCGGCATCCGCTCCTTCCGCTACGCGGTCCGCTTCACTGTGCTCCCCCGGAAGCCCTGCGGATGTTGCCATACGTTCCCATCCGCTTCCATCGCTAGGCTTCCATGGAGCATCCGCTTTTCCATCCTCACTACGTCCTCTCCCCATCCATTCCTTTCCGTTGTTGTCCCTGTTTATATGCCAATATTGGGGGCACTTTTGAGAGCGATAACAACGGATGGAACATTTTCGTCTGGCTGCTCTGTGTCCTTTTTACAAACGTTTTGCATCCGTTGGCCAATGTGACAGGGCCTTAAGACTAAGTGACGTTACTATTGCTATCTGACAAGCACCTATTTGGATTTGGGGTTAACTTAACAAAATAAACTGTTGAATTGGTGGTAAAAACCTTGACAGAAAAACAATTCTGATTTTGGAATTAGTATCGCATTTCCAAATAAATCAAGAATTCATAGCAGCACTGTTCTGTAATCTTTTTTCCCCATGCTTTCTGGGGAATTCTGGGAATTGAAGTCCATGCATCTTAAAGTTGCCAGGGATGAGAAACCCTGATGTAAATACAGAATCAATGAAAATCCTCATAGAACCAATCTTGTCTACTAAGTGTTAATATTTACCTGAATTACTTGGGATGAAGTATTTCAGCCACTCAGTCACAATTTACAAATTAGAACTATGGTATCCTTTACATTAGTGAAACATAAATCTAAATTATAGGTAGTCCTCAACTACAACTGTTAATTTAGTGACCTTTCAAAGTTATAATGGTATCGAAAACAGTGGTTAAGAGTGAAGTACTGCAGGCTAATTCTGCCGAGTGCCAGGAGTTCAATTCTCACCAGCTCAAGTTGACTCAGTCTTCCATCCTTCCAAGGTTGATAAAATGAGGACCTAGACTGTTAGGGGACAATATGCTGACTCTATAAACCGCTTAGAAAGGGCTGGAAAGCACTGTGAAGTGGTATATGAGTCTAAGTGCTATTGCTATCCCCACGGTTATGTGGGAATAGTCAGATGGTCAGACACTTGGCAACTGATTCCTATTTATAATGGTTGCAGTGTTCTGGGGCCATGTGATCATTTTTTGCAAGCTTCTGACAAGCAAAGTCAACAGGGAAACCAGATTCACTGAACAACTGTGGCAAGAAAGGTTGTAAAATGGGCAAAACTCACTTAACAATGGTCTTGCTTAGTAACAGAAATTTTGGGTTCAATTGTGGTCGTAAGTCAAGGACTACTTGTACATTTCACAACTCCATACAGGTAGTTCTCGACTTAATGACCACAACTGAGCCCCCAATTTATGTTGTTGTTAAGTGAAACCCTTGTTAAATGAGTTTTGCCCCATTTTACGACTTTTCTTGTTAAGTGAGTCACTGCAGTTGTTAAGTTGTTAA
Organism: Laticauda laticaudata; assembly: GCA_004320025.1. Lineage (NCBI taxonomy): Eukaryota > Metazoa > Chordata > Lepidosauria > Squamata > Elapidae > Laticauda > Laticauda laticaudata. Next base: position 31,508 of record BHFT01000353.1, read on the forward strand.
GTGAATCTGGCTTCTCCATTGACTTCGCTGGTCAGAAGGTGGCAAAAGGTGATCACATGACCTTGTGAGACAGCAATATTCATAAAAATCTGAATTTGGATGACATGATCATAGGGACGCTGCAAAGGTTGTAACAGTGAAAAATGGTCCTAAGTCACATTTTTCAGTGCCATTGTAACTTCAAATGGTGACTAATGAACTGTTGTAAGTCGAGGACTACCTGTATTGGCTCGTCATTAAACCTGTGCTATTTCACGATTAAGCATAGGTTTAAGCACAGATAAGTTTATAAAAATGGGATGTGAAATTACATGGCCCTCATTTTTATGCCCACCACTAATGATAAAATTTCATGGTCAAACAGTTTCTACAAACAGAAGACAAATCCACATTGGGTGGACAAAAAATGACAATGACTTAAGGATCTTAACATCCATTCTCCAGTTATAAAATTGGACTGGAGCAGACATGGTATTCAGCAGGTCCTGACCAGTTCTGGAGAACCGGTAGTGGAAATTTTGAGTAGTTCAGAGAACTGGCAAATTCCACCTCTGACTGGCTCCGCCCACATCTATCCGCTGCCTCCCGAGTCCTAGCTGATTGGCTGGGTTTTCTTTTGTTGCCCTGCACAGGAGAACGGAGCTGGAAAGCAGGTTAGTGGGGTGGGGGAGGGAATGGGGATTCTGTAGTAATCTTTCCCCTGGAATAGGGTGGGAATGTAGATTTTACAGTATCCTTCCCCAGCCACACCCACCGAACCGGTAGTAAAATTTTTTGAATCCCACCACTGGACTGGAGGCAGGGTGAGCAGCTCTCGAAGCCCAGACACCAAACCCCTTACCTGCCTCTCTCCTTTGTGCCCACTTCTTGAGTAACACCATCATTGACTTGACTCTATGGAGTTATTATATCCCAGCTGCAAAAACCTGGAGGACAATCAGACAGCCACACAGAGACACAGAAAATGCCTTACTAGCAACTGATGGTGTTACCTAGTTTGAGTAATGAAACGTCCACAAGTAAACAGCCAAAATCAGAGAGTGCCAAGGACCTCTCATTTCAAGCCAGAGCTACAAATATTTTCCTTTATTAGCATATAAAAGGTAAATGAAGCAGTGGCCTTGAATTCTTCAACATTATCCAAACTTCACCAGCTATGAACATTACCATAATTTCACAAGAGACATAGATGAATATCTCCTGTCCTTGTTGCTAACTTTCACCAGAGAAACAAAGATAGTTTCATGCACATTCCTCAAACTTGTCACTTTTGTCTCAAATGTCTTTGCAGTTGGAACTCTTTCCATGAAAGAGTTTTTGTCAAAACTTACCCAACTGAAACATACAATAATTTGTTACTGTCCATAATCATCTGGAAGAAGGAACCTTAAACTACCTAAGTGCCAAAAGAAGACAGATAAGGCGATAAATTTATTTTGCCGGACCAGAAAAAACAAACAGAGCTTTTTGCTGAAGGATGTCAAGTTAACTAAATGCAACTGTGGGTTTTGAAACATCAGTTCACACTTCATTTCTCTCCACATGTTGACCCATTTGAGAATTCTTCTGTTGCCTTTGAAATTGTCCAATAGTAAATTATTTCATGTAGACACAGCATAAATGGTGACAAGATAAGGAATAATATACAGCTTCTGACAGACCTGCTGTTAACACATTAAAATAGGATAACCAAATGAGGATGGCTAGGACCAAATGCAGATGTCCTGGCAGTTTAAGGTGTTAAAGGAAAAACACATGAACAGCATCTCCAGATCAAACCAGTTATTGATTTATGCAACTCTTAAGTGGAATTTTTCAGAAAATTTCAAGAAGATTCAGGTCAAAGCTTCATGAGGGAGATATTTTCCCCCAAAGCAATCAGGGTCAAATGTGACATTCAAAATTTTATATAGGCACATCACAACCAACTTTATATGCAATGAAATTTATTTTCAGGTAAACTTTTACAGAAATTGCAAGCGTTTGATTTGGTTTCCTCCTTAATCAAACAGCAAAACCAGTCAATTTTTTTCAGCCTAACCAGCGTACACAGCAGTTGTATGAATAAAATGTAGGGAGATTCAGACACTGTCTTGAACTCCTACAAGATACAAGTGTACAGTAATATATATTACTCCTTCCCTCAAAACGATGCTGTAGAGCACTGCACACCAGAACTAGACACAAGAATAGTTTTCCCCGAAGGTTTTCCCCATCACTCTGCTAAAACAAATAACTTCCTCAACACTGTCAAACTATTTACAAAGTCTGCACAACTATTGCTATAAATCTTCTCATCACTCCTTAACACCTATCCCCTCCCACTTGTGACTGTATGACTAACTTTGTCGCTTGTAAACTTACAATCTATATTGACTGTTTCCTAGTATGATTTGATTGCTTATTGTATCCTATGACTATTATTAAATGTTGTACTTTATGATTCTTGACAAATGTATCTTTTCTTTATGTATACTGAGAGCATTTGCACCAAGACAAATTCCTTGTTTGTCCAATCACACTTGACCAATAAAAATAATTCTAATTCAGTTTCAGCATCAACATTGGCACCCTCATCTACTGGCTGTATTCACCCAAGACACTTAGTTGGTTTAGCAAAAACCAACAGATGCATTTGCAAGCCTGCCATCTGAAAGATGTAAGGCTGAGTCAACCTTGAACATCATCAGGATTGAACTCCAGGATGTAGGCAGAGTTTGCCTGCAATACTGCATTCTAACCATTGCACCATCAAGGGTCCAGGGACATGGTGATGGTGGCAGAGCCAGTAATGTCACTTCAGTATTATTGCCCAATTACTAAAACACAGGAATGCATTCATCACAATGAGCATTTCACAATATATTACCATATCTGGAAAATGAGCCTGTTACTGTGGAAGTTTCTTAAATGAACTTAAATGAGTTCCTTTAAATAAGTAACTTATTTAAATAAGGGAAACTTACATTTAAGTTCCTTTCAAATTATTTATCTAGTCAATATTTCTGTGAAACTATACAGCACAAGCTGCAAATAACCCAGGCCAATTTTTATGAATTAAAGCAACAGCTTTAGAGCCCTTATTTTCTCATACTTTCATCGACCCAATTTAATTATACTTGGCAAGAATGTTTTTTAAAAGTATCTGGAGTGTGTGATGCTTGAATAATATTCCTCAGTTAATTTAATAGAGGCTTAAACTAAGTTTATTTATGTATTCTAAAATAAGTATTTTTTTTCTTGCCAATATAAATGCAACCCTAGAGAAGAAGTTTCAATTATAAACAGTTTCAGTTAAATAGAACTGAATCAGACAAAGTGATCTAAGGACAGGTTGTTACGAGAAAATATTTCAATAAAGCTGCAGTGTTCATACTGGATTCACCTATCAAATCATTCCAAAATGTAGTTTGGCTGGTTTTGGTTTAGCATATTGTGTGAACCCAGTTGTTCCCTTTTTTCATGTTACTACAATATAATATAATTTATTCAGTAAAGCATGGTTAATTACACCATGGTTTAGCATGTGTGAACACATTGAGTTCATAACAACACACTAGACCAGGGGTGTCAAACTCAATTTTATTGAGGGCCACATCAGAGTTGTGTTTGAACTCAGGGGGCTGGGGTGGGTGTGGCCAGCATGGCATCACTCATGTTGTGAAAGGTCTGCCAGAAAAAACGGCTTCCAGAGCTCAATTTTTGGCTACAGTGACCTCCTGCAATCCTCTGCCAGTGAAAACGGAGCTTGGGGGGGGCATACATGGCCCTCACAAGCTCCCTTTTCAGTTGGGACAGCCTCTTGCAACCCTCTGCCAGCAAAAACTGAGCTCAAGAGGGCCACATGCGGCCCTCACAAGCTCCATTTTTGCTGGCAGAGGCACCACAGACCAGTCCTTCATTGTTTCCAGGGTGCCCTGCAGACCAGATCAAAGCAACCCATGGGCTGAATTTAGCCCCCAGGCCTTGAGTTTGACATCCCTGCACTAGACCATGAAATTATTTGTTTGGATTAGGCATAGTTTTTTTGCATGAATCATGGCTAATAGTCTTAATATGATGTGTGTAGAGCTAGATTAGTGAATTAGATTAGACATGCACCCACCTTTGATATTCTACTTCTCAAAAAGAAATTTATACCTGAGTTAGAATAGAAACTATGCAGATTCACCCAAAATATAGGAGTTGAGGGAGCCATTGTAAAGAAGGAAAGAGGTACTTATGCAGCCTACCTTGGCAAAAGTATACTTCCAGCACTTAAAAGTCACTTTTTAATGTAAGAACAATAATCCCTTGTATTTGGGAATGTTTGTTTTCAAATGCCTCTCCCATTTTAAAACATCTGTCTGTTCTCGGGAGCTTTGACAATTTCTCTAGTGGATGTTTATATTTCAGCTCCACTGCTGAACAGGTTTAAGATTTAAGCAGCCACAATTATGCTTTGAGGCTAACAGCGCAATGAAGATAAATGGGAGAAGTTTATTTCTCTTTGGGACTCATTTGGTGCTCCACACCTGAAACCTGTGACAGGCAGAAAGACAAACTTTTCTCCTTAATAGCCGTCTTTCAGATTAAAGGAAGTTTTAAGAAGGGAGGGGGAGGTCAATCATGTCTGAACATCCAGAGTCCACCAAATAAAGAGGAATAATGAGAGCCATTCACTGAATTTCAAAATCTCCAAGCTTCCTGGTTTTCAACACTAATGGACTCAAAGTCAACCTCTGGAGAGGCTTAAGCATCTTCGCAGAGGTGCTCTTTGTGTCATTAGTAGATGCAACAGCACTCAAGAGTAGCAACCTTAACAGTTATACCACCCCCAGGCAACCTGCTAACGTCCATTTAGGCTGGGTGTGTGGGGGTGTGTGTGCAAGGATTTTGCTAATGGCAATTTGTTCCATCGCTATCTGTCAGGGATGGCTTGAGTTTGTTTAAGCTCATGCTTGTGTATGAGCTGATAGTATCTCGCCACCTTGTCTTCTGTCAGTTTTCCTTTCAACTGCCTTTGATTTTTACAAGCATCCAAGTCTCCCCCAGTGATGCTTGTCTTGTCTTGGCAGAACACATCCAAGATATGAGAGATTTAGATTTATTATTAGTGCTTGGGTTTTACTCAGATGTGGCTGCGTTGTCAGATGTTACATCTTTTCTATCCTGCTCTCCGGAGTAGAGAGTTGGCCTCTGGCAGAAAGCCACTTGAAGAGACTAGAAGCATTTGAAATGTGGATTCACAGGTGGCCATTACATATAAGTTAGCTTGACAAAATCAGAAATGATGGGATAAGTTGCCTAGGAAAGCCAAGGGAGATCATCAAAACCATTAAAAAGCAAAAGTCAGAATATTTTGGACATGTGAAGTGACACCTGGAAAAATACGGCATGCTCCAAGGAAAGATTGAAGACAAATGAGGTCCAGGCAGAAGAACATCATGGTTTCAAAATCTAAGGGACTGGTTTGGACAAAACTCAGCAGCACTTTTTTGTGTGGCTGTTAATGAAAATAGGATTGACAACATCCGATGACAGATATGGCACAAGAAGTGGCTGCATCGTGCAAGTTGGAGTAACAGGAAGAGTGTCAATGCTTTCTGTTATGTATAGAAGATGGTAGACTCCAAATATCTTAAACTGATTGGCCAAATAGGCTGTTCTCAGATTGGTCAGTCAAGCGCCATTCCGATTGGCCCACCTGATGGCGGGAACACTTGAACAAATGTCATTGGCCACAAGCCGCGAGGAAGCTGCTATAAGAAGGGCTATTGCGGCTTGGGTAAATGTTCCGTTACAAGTCACAATACTGTTTGAATAAAGAGTTGTTTGTTGGAACCTGGCCTCGTTCACCTTATTTCCAAATGGAACACTGATGACGAGGGTGGGATTGTTCTAGAAGAGCGAGACCGAAGCACGCGGCAACCAGAACCGAGCGACCGAGATGGCTGGTAACAATGCGCCGCCCGCACTGTTCAACCCAGCCGAAGAAGATTGGGAGTCGTACATTGATCGCTTTCTGATGTTCTTAGAAAGCAACGAGCTACAAGAGATAACTGACCAGAGGAACACAGCTGTATTCCTCACGCACTGTGGGCCAGCTGTTTTCAAAATTGCCAAGGCGCTAGCTAAACCGAGAGATGTTAAACAGATGGCATGGCCTGAACTGAACAGAATGCTATGAGCCCATTACACGCCTGTGGTCTCCAACCTGATCAAAAGGCACAGAATTTTATAAATGAAGCCAATGGGAAGGACGAGAGCATCGGGGATTTTGGTAGCAGCCCAAAGACCACATTGGAGGAGCCTGCGGAGTTCCAGAAATGGACGAGGGCCATGAGAGACGCGCGTTGGTCTCAGATTGAAGGGATGCGGCTACACTCCAAAGCAAGCCTGCCTAAACTGACCACGAGATATGCACAGTGGCCGAGGCCAATCGCAGAAGCCACCACCGGCTGAAGCAGCCAGAAATCCGCAGGGCGCACTATGTGCAGATGAACTCCATTCCAGAATCCGCTGAAATCAACCCAGAGAAAAGAGGGGTGGAAGGAAGCAAGAAAACAGCCACAAGCGACACACCACTTGTGAAGATCTCGACCCCCAAGAGACCTGGGATGACAACATGAAGCACATACAATAGGCTATCAGTTTGGAAAGAAAAATGGGCGGGAAAAAAGAGAATTGCAGAATGAAGAATATCCAGTGTGGCGAGATGCGCGTACGGGAAATCAAACGCGCGTGTTCAGGAATGGCAGGTTCTTAGAATTAGCCATTTGCCAGATGTGTGGAAAAATGGGGAGCACATTGCAAGGGTCCTGGCTGGGGAACAAAAAAGAGCTATAGTCAAAAGACATGGCAGCATCCCCCCAGAAACGAAAGAGACAAGCGGAAGCAAGATGGAGCTGAGAGAGCAGAAACGCGGGCGAGACCGGAAACGACAGAGAAGAAGAACACCAGGACCAAATACAATAGCCAATCGGAAATTGAGGGCAAGCAAAAGGCAAAAAAGGTCAAGATAACATGTTGAAAATTGAAGGAAAGCCACTGTGCAGATGGAAGTAACTCCGGATCATACCTGTCCATATTGGCATCTTGGAACACTATCAGAACCTGATTACCGAAGACATCAAGCAAAGAGAACTGGAAGACAGCAAAAATTGATTTATTAGATAAGACTACAGGGAAAACTGAGATCCGACGGTAGTGGGCTTTGAGATATTCCTAGTAGAAATTCTTAAACCAACCGCCTGAAAAATACTGGACTCTGAGAGAATCATGCAACCGTGATCGCCCTAGCCCTGCTGAGGAATCCGAATGGGTTTTGCCAACTGCTGGGGAATCAGAGTGACCCGGGATCAACAGCTTCCGAGGAGTTGCCAGGCCAAGTAGGGAAGAGAAGCCTGCCTGGAAAGAGATTCCCGGGATGCCATTCGACGGGACTGCTAGGCAAGGTACAAGGGGACCCCAACTATCATCAGCTGAAGAACCGCCAAAGGTAGGCTCCCCATCAGGCTGCAAGCCAGATGCGTTCCCATTTGCCTTAAAAGCCACAAAAGATATACCGAGAGAGGAAAACAGATGGACCTTAACAAACTACATCGGCAACCAAGGGGGTGTTAGAGTCCAATCGACCATGCCAGGGTGGGAAAACCCATCGTGACTCCGCATACACCAGATGGGTGCAAGTGGCGGCATTCTGTGGAGAACTATAAGGCAACCTAAACAGAAATCAACAAAAAAAAAAGTATTATCAAAAACCTAAAAAAAATGCTAAAAAAAAAGAAATAGTTAAAAAAAAGAAAAAATAAGTAAGTACAGGGAATAAGTTAAAATCTACAACCTTTTTTAGCATCCACAGGAAACCTCAAACCAAAGCCCGAACGATTCGTCTAAAGCCAAGCAATGAACGCATGATGGTCATGAAATGACCGTCAGTGCATCAAGTTACAATTTAGCTAACACTAATCATACTATGAAGCAGGAAAGACACAACCCTGGAGCCTTCTGGGCCCCACGATGCCGACATGAAGGTGCCAGCCCAAATGTCTCCTGCTCCTACAAATCGAAAAGTCCACATGGCGCAATTGAAAGCCACACTCACCCATGCTGAGCATGACGTCCAAAGGCTAGCTCGGAAATAGAAGCTCCAGCTGCCACGCTCACGCTCACGGGAGGGTCATGCCATCTGCCATCCCCACGGTGCACGCGTCCGCAGATGCGACTGACAGTCGATCCGGCACTGGCCGGTAGTGAGATGGACCGGGATGCAGACACTTTTAAAGCCTTTCTTCACAACCCGACAGACCTGAGCTTCTTTGTGAAAAAGGCGTGTATAAGATTCGTGGGGGGCAGCGAGTGGATTCCAAAAGTTTAGGGAAGGAGGTGTCTGGCGAGGGGGGTCCATGTTGCAGCGGGGACACCCTGGGCATAGTCGAAATGAAAGCCCTGGCCAGGAGTTACATCTAGTGGCCAGGCCTGGACAAATGAACAATTGAAACGGAGTGGGTGGCAAGCATCGAGACTGACCAAAAATCGAAGGCCCGTGTACCCCCCCGCTAGCACCAGGTCGTGGAATGCAGGAAAACTCCCACAGGCCCTTGGTCGAGACTGAATAATTGACGTTTGGCTGGGCCAACGAAAAGGGAACAACCTATTATTTGAATCGTTGACGCCTTACTCGAAAGCTGAGTTATGAGTTATCCTTACTGGCGTCCACTCTACGGGAAGCAGTCATAAAACATAGGTTAAACAAACTTTTTGGCCACACATTGAGCAACTGCCAGATATATAATAGTCTGCGGAAATGGGCCCGCAGTTTGACCGGCTCTTAGAGCTGATACAGGAGCAATTACTTGGAGCTGCCACAGGAGAGCACGTCCGGGAACCAGCCCAGCGGGCTATACCTGACAATGCGCGGGCTCAATCTGTCTTCATAAAATGGGATGGCCCAAATGGCAACTGGCGGTTCGTTATACTGTAGGAGGCTAGAAAAAATGGGACCATTGGGGGGTATGTCCCAAGATAAACTTAACAACTTTTAACTAATTCAACAATATCAACCCACTAGTATAACATCCACTAACAAAAGCCCAGCGAAACTCCTATGGGTAGAAAATAGTGTGTCCTACTTGATAGACTGCACTCCACTATATGTGTGACAGACGCCCTGACTCCCCAGTAATATATCGGCTCCTTCTGATATCGGTGATTTAGTTCTACGCTAAGAACCTTACCGGGGACACCATTAATGGCTTTCCCAGCCAAATTTACCAAATCACCAGTCACATACCAACTTGGCACTAGACAACAGGGCAGAACACTGGAAGCAGCACATCGAACAGCTTCGCCTCTCGGAACATTGGAACGGCAACACCTACCTAACCCCGGCAGACACCTAATAACGAGGCCAAAACAACCGTAAGTGGGGGGGAAACACAAATAATAAAAAAGGGAGAGATGAACCCCAATAACACGACAACCAATCACTACACAAACCCCGAAACTAGGGAATCCCAAATGGAACAAAAAGAGCGCCTTAGCCCATAGACGACGCTCACCCAGAGGAAGAAGTCCTGGGAGCAGGAGAGCGGAGGCCAAGGCTTCCTGGAAGGGAGACAAGCCCAGGCCAGGCTTGAACCAAGCCCGGGAGCAACACCAGGAGGGAACGGTGGACCACCTCAACCAGCCCAAGAAACTCAAGGCGGAGCGGCAAAGGCTGACTCCACCCTTCCAGGAGTTCCATGGAGAAGACACGGAGAGAATGTGATCGCTGTCCGAACACGTTTGAAGGACCATGCCTGAGAGTGAGCTGCGGGCAGGTCAACTAGGACCACAAAAAAGCCCTACCTACCTGCGTGGACTACATTACGGGATGTTTGGACAAACCAAAGCGGGGGAGGGTAGTTGGTGTAATAGTAACTTGGTAGACTCCTCAAATATCTTTAAACTGATTGATCCGGAGAAGGCCATTTCTCAGAGTTGGGGTCAGTTAAGTGGCCATTCGATTGCCCTACCTGAGGGGGACACTTAAAACTGCCATTGGCCACAAGCCCGCCGAGCCAAAGCCGCTATAAGAAGAGGCTATGCGGGCTTTGGGTACAATGTTCCGTTACAAGTCAACTATACTGTTTTAATAAAGAGCTGTTTGTTGGAACCCGGTCTCGCGCACCTTATTTCCAAACAGAACACTTTCTTATCCCCAGACTGGGCTTATTATCTGCAATTCATGTGTATAATGCACAAGTGCATTATGAATCTTCAAGTAAATCTTGAGTCTTTGGCAAGATTTTTGGAACTCTTCTATCACTGCTTACTTTTGATCACCGGGTGAGAATGACTGATCTCTAATTGCCATGTCAAATTTATGCCAAAGGCAGGGCTAGAACTTAGTCTCCCCATCTTTATTGTGGCAATTTTAACCATTGAACCAGATTACCGTACGTCTTTAATTTCATACTTAGAAGAAAAAAAAAACAATTTCTCTTATATTTCAGCTCTGGATCATGAAATTTAACTGTTTTCCATAATATAATGAAACACCAAATAAAAGCAACACATTCCTGATAAACTAATGTATCATAAATCACTTCATAATCTCTACCATAATAACAAAAGCATAAAGTGACAGACAGCAGAATACTAAGAAACTTAAGTTTTACTTTGAAAAGGCTCCAACAAAAATAAGGCTTAGGAGAAACATGACAGCATTTTGGTATTTGAAGGACTGTCATGGGAAGAGAGTTCCAACTTACTCTGCATAAGAGCTGAAGGGGAAGACAACAAGCAATAGTGGAAACTTACTGGAAGGAAGGATCAACACAAGAAAAGTTTCCCAATAAGAAAAAGAATTAATAAATGAGATGGCTTGCCCTGTAAGGATACAAATAATTTATCTCTGGAGGAATTCACAAAATCTTTGCTTCCTGCTAAATTCAACAGCCACTTACAGAAAATGATATGAGGACACCCTTAACAACGGAGTTCCCCAATCTTTCCAGATTGGCAAATCAGAGTGTCCAGCAAGCATGGGCAGCTCCATTTGTGTGGGTGGTATGAACACACAAATGCCATTCATGCAAATGGAACAAATGTCAACCACCATGTTCACGATCCAGTTGCAAACAGCTCACAGCCCAGTAGAGGCCATATTGTGGAGACCTCTGCCCTACAGCAAGGTTCCACACACATTTGGCAAACACAGATGGCCAGTTGTAGTTGCATGAACACCATGCACACACCCATACTGTCATCATAAATTCAACACATACACACAAGCTCATTTGGTTTCTACAACCTAGCTGCAATTATATCATACCTGATAAAGAAATTACAGTCCAGAAATTAAAAACCTCCATTTTATAAAATAAAAACCCAAAATAAAACACTCATAAGAATTGAAAGAGTATTTCCCATTTAAAGGAGATCAAGCAAAATCTAACTTCTCTTTGCAGTCATAGTTATCTTTGCTCACTTCACAGAACACACCAGAAAGCTGTACATCACATCAATTAGTCACATGTCAGACTCTTAGCTTGGACCAGTAAGACAAAATAAGCTTTTCTTCTATTTATGTTGACACCTTCTGCTGATTTCCCAGAAGACACCAGGAGGATGCAGATCATTCAATGGTTCAGTTCTGAAGTAGTGAACTGTCTCTAACTTGAGCTGGCCACCTGACTTCAATTTATTTCCCAGAATACATCAGCAATATGCAAATTAACCCAATAAATGAAATCCTAGGGCTCCTTAAACTAGCAGACATAAAGTGAAACTGGATTTACCTCATAGTTTCTTGTCAGACCTGACTGGCAACTAGTCCTAGAATACAGAACTGGATATACTCACCCTAAGAGTGTATATACCTGTAATTCTTTGTTCTAATGTGGAAAAGACTTGTAAACTTCTTTTCAGGTTTATTAAAAAAATATTAGTGAAATATCTTTTGTTGCTTTGCCCTTTCATTTTAATCTTTGACTTGTAAGAAAAAGTGTATCCTTCACATGAACCACACAGTAACCATGAGACCTTTAATGGCAACAAATGTATAATGGTGTTCGATTATGCATTGAAAGGAAGAAGGTATTGTGGAAAGGGAACTTCACGAGGACAGTGGTGTCACCCAAGCAGGAAAAGCCTGAAGGGAACATCAGGCCAGCCATAAAACAAACTTGCATAGGAAAAGAAATCAAATAAAAGGTATTGAAAGAAGCCCCCTAGACAAAAGCCAAGTAATTAAGAAAGCTAGGGAAACAAGGAAAAGAAAACCCTAACAAACACAGGACATGCCAAATCAGCAAGACAAACAGACAAAAGATACAAAAGAAATTACAAAAGAAACAAACAGAAGATTGCCGAAAATACAAATAGAAAAACCATTATAAAGCTAAAAGAGATTAGGAAAAACCGATAATACAATCAAGCCTCCCCGCAGAGTTTATTTTTCGCACCTCGCTAAGTTTGCCTTCCAGCGAAAAATAAACTCTGACGGGATTTTAATATCTAAACATTAAACATTAAACACTAAAACAAACATTCATACACAAAAGGAGGAGAAAGGTATTAAAACCAAGGACTTACCATTCGAAGTCAGCTAGCTAGCCCCAGGAACACAGCCGTGCTGTCTCTCGCCTTCCGGAAAATAAAAAGATCCAGCTTTCAAGCAGTTGTCCGTATCCTTGCATCGGAACTCTCCCAGCGGGAAAATTCGAATCCTCGAAGAAAGGCACTTTGACAGCCTTTCAACAGTATTTTAATTAGAACTAATTAAAATATTTTAATTAGAAGAACTACATAGTTCTATTTTCATACTTTTTTTTAAAAAAAAATCAACTTTTACTATTTTTCCATTCACCTTCAGTAGAAATCATTCTCTCTCAAAGACTTAATTGTACCTTAGATAGCCAGAAAAATTGTAAAAATCTAGGTATAGTTTTAAAGGGGGTGGAGGGAATTACTTTGGTCTGGAAAGAACCTAACTCAAACAATTTCTGCTGCAGTTTGGACCTGTAAATTTCTTCTGTTCCCCATATTTCTGTAGTTTAATGTTACTAAAGGGGAAGTGAAGAATTTACTACAGCAGATGCTGGAAAGTGAAATGAGAAAGTAGACAGCCGGCTGTAGCGACACAATTTTTGATTTTCTCATCCTACCAAACACTCATTTCCATAAATGTTTCAACCTTATACATTCTTGTAAAAAAAAAAAACATTAAGAATTTATTCCTGCATGGAAATCTTGAAAAGACTTGTATTCATTTGAGAAATTTAAGCAACAAATAATGTAACAAAAATCTTCTGCAATCAAATAATATGAAGCCAAATCACCTTCTTATTTATCTGTATTTACTTCCTTTGTTCCTGTTTATGTTCATACTTATACTTGTCATCTTGTACATGTTTGACAAACAAATAAATATCTGCTTGCAATATTACAGATAAGTGCTTCTCAAATGGTAGCAATAGGTGTATCCAAGACCCAACTTTCTTATCTGTCAGCAGTTGTCCATAATCATTTAAATTATCTCAAAAATCTATGAGTAAATGGCCATCTTGAGCTGAATATCTCTGGTAATCACTTCCCACACTACACTAAGGATGTGCAAATTATTTCATAACTTAAATTCTGGTTAGATGAAGTCCAGTTCTCTACTATTTGGGATGACTTGTTTGCTTCCCAGAAAACACCAGGTCTGTACAAATTAGCTATTTAAATTATATATCCATCTTTAACATACATTTTTGTGAGTACCCTAAATCGAAACCTTGCCTTTTCTATAGCTTGGAAATTAACAAATCAATTCTTGGACTAATTGTTTCAGATCAATATTTCTTTCAATGTTCAAATAAATTCAGCAAACTATAACTTGAAACAACATAACTATCATAGACATTATAAGCTGAACAACAAACATACGCCATTTATTCTTCCACTGAAGTGCAGTAATAATAATAATGAAGGTTCTGGTTTCAAATAAAAATCAATTCAAAATTATGTTGATTTGGCTAAGGACATTATTAGCATTAAGGTTGTGTTGCTAGAAAACTGAAGGGTTTTTTTTGTCCACAGAACATTTTTTTGGAGTCAAGAAGTTTCTAAAATTAAAATTATGATGGATGGTCCAGTTCCAAGTTTCTTATTTTTGGTTTTTTGAAGTGTTTTCTTTGTAATATGCAAAAAAAAGCAAGTGTTCATAAGAAACATACAATTTTTAAGCCACTGGAAGCCAAATGGTTTATAAACTTCTTCACCTGAAGCAAAATTATATGTGGTCTGAAATGCCAGTGGGGACTTTCTCCTCATTTTCCAAAATGGTTGTTGCCTATCTGAATAGCTTTAATCTATTATTATTATTATTATTATTACTACAGTAAAGTCATTTCCGAACAAGCACTGAAAAAAATCCAACCAGACTAAATTCTTCAAATGTGTGACAGAGAATAAGGACCGCTACAAAAGATAACTTATCTGAATCAGAGAAAATAAATGTATTTTTAATAAATAAACCCCAAGCACTATCTGCCACTAAATTTAATGCCCTTTGGAATGATTACCAATCATCTCTTCTAATGTCCTCCTAATGTTGGTTTATGATGATGCTTCCAAAAGCCAGTGTTAGATCTGACTTTTACCATAAAATTCATTTGACATGATTCTTGTGGATGGCTTTGACAGGTTTCATCCACAGGCAGCTTTTAAGGCCCCGATGCGTTTAGCATCACAAGCTACTTCCTTTGGAAAGCTGAAATGACTCCGACAAGGATCCTCAGGAATTTGCATGCTGCCAAGTTTCCTTGGCATCCCCCCCCCCCAGTCTCTTTTATTTTCCTGGGTAAAGCTTCCCGTAGCATTCAAGCCTCAAACCAGTAGCTATTCCTCCATTCCTGGCAGGCAAAGAAGAAAGAGCTGAGGTGCTGTAAAAAAAGAATAGCTCAAAAGGCCAGTCTTGCTCCAGTGAAGCTTGCGAGAATCTGGAAAAGGTGAAGGTCAGAAAAGGCGCTGTTTAGAATTCTGATTGTTACAATAGGAGAACTATAAAACGATCTGGGAGGAATTACAGCTTAATTACAGGCCCCGCTGGGCAGCAGGAATGCAGGTTAATTCATTTTAAAATCCACGTGATTCCTTGGGTACTCATGACAGACAGCTGGCAACAGCTGTATAAATGTGGCTGGATAAACATTGCTTACAGCCTATGCAAGCTTTGAGGAGGACAGAATAAAATGGACTTGTATGTCATCAGTTACATCTCTTGGCTTGCTTCTGGTCTCAGACAGGAACAACACGGCCAATTTTTCCATAGGTTTTGGATGTGGCTACGTAGTATAAAGGCAGCTCCTGGAAGTATTAAATAGGAGCCAGTGTGCAGCCAAAAAAAAAGCCAATGCAATCCTAAATTTCATTAACAGAGGGATACAATCAAGATCAAGTGATGTACTAATACCACTCTATAAAACCGTAGTAAGACCACACCTAGAATACTGTATCCAGTTTTGGTCACCACTAGATGGGGGTGAGGCCAGTCAGAGCTGGTATTCTAAACTACTCAAAATTTCCGCTACCGGTTCTCTGAACTACTCAAAATTTCTGCTACCGGTTCTCTAGAATTGGCCAGAACCTGGTGAATGCCACCTCTGCTGCTGGAACACCTTAAAGCAGGGGTTTCCAACCTTGGCAACTCCCAGAATTCTCCAGCCCGCAAAGCAAACTCCTGCCTTCAAGCCGCTGTCCTTTCCAGAGATCATGCAGCAACTAAAGAGGGGAGAAAGCTCAGGAAAACATGGCTGCTGCTTTAAGGAGTGGCAGACAACTGCGAGAGCAGGGCTGTCAAACTCCCAGCCTGAGAGCCGGATGCATCACGTGCTGGCCACACCCACGCTCAGTTTAGCAGAGGGAGGAAAAGTTCTGATACCTTACGTGATGCAGCTGGGATGACGTGAGTTTGACAGCTAGAGGCATGCTCCTCTAGACTCCAAAACTTTGTTTTTGGAGTTAAATCAGAAGCCCTAGGTTTTTATATAGTTGCTGAGTAGAGCAGCACAGAAACATTGGTGACAAAAGAATATGTAAGTTATGCATGATACCATTGCTCGGTAAGCTGCGATAGCTGCCAGTTTCTTCAAGGGTCAATTCAAGGCCCTGATCGATACCTTTGAGATCCAATATAGTTCACAGCCAAGCTACTTAGGGGACCATTTCTTCCCTATTGTTTCTATTCATCCTATCTGATCTAACAGGAGGAGCATGTGCAGGTCATGTTGGTCATAGACAGTTGGGACCTTCTGGAACATTATCCATCCAAGTTAGGACTCACCTGCTGCTCTTTTGTAAGTCTCTTAAAACCTGGTTTTGTGCTTGAACCTGGGGTCTAGGTATACGATGGAGCCTGCTTCCTAGTATATAGTTGGGGTTCTGTGAGTCTCTGGTGGTAATTGTTTTTTTGTTTAATTCTTCACTATTTTAGTATTGTGTGTCATATTTTCAACTTACTTTAGTGTTGTGAACCACCCAGTCATATACTTGGGCATCCATAGAAGTAGAATAGAATACAATGGTGCTGGAAGGGACCTTGGAGGTCTTCAGGCCCCTGCTCAAGTAGGAGAGCTATACCATCTCAGACAAATGACTGTCCAGTCTCTTCTTAAAAACCTCTGGTGATGGTGCCTCCACGATTTCTGAAGGCCAGCTGTTCCACTGGCTAATTGTCCTCACTGTTAGGAAGTTTCTCCTTAATTCCGGGTTGCTTCTCTCCTTGATTACTTTCCATCCATTATTTTTTGTCCTGCATTCTGGTGCTTTGGAGAATAATTTGACTTCCTCTTCTTTGTGGCAGCCTCTCAAATACTGAAAAACTGCTATCATGTCACCCCTAATTCTTCTTTTCTTTAGACTAGCCAAACCCAAAACCTGCAGCCGTTCTTCACATGGTTTAGTCCAGGGGTCACCAAATTTGCAACTTTAAGACTTGTGTATTTCAACTCCCAGAAATCCTCAGCCAGCTTTGAAGACCACAAGCCTTGAAGTTGGCAAGATCTCTGGTTTAGTCTTTTAAAAAAATCAATATTTAGACATGTCTGTTTACAGCAAAGCTGGTATTCAGCAGGTTCTGACCAATTCTGGAGAACCGGTAGCAGAAATTTTGAGTAGTTTGGAGAACCAGCAAATCCCACCTCTGACTGGAGATTTTACAGTATCCTTCCCCTGCCACACCCACCAAGCCACGCCCACAGAACAGGTATTAAAAAAATTGAATCCCACCACTGGTGTACAGGTATTAATATAGCATGCAACCATCTATGGAGATTCTCAGTCGTCCAGATCATGGCTGTCCTAAAGATGCTTTTTCAAAAGACAACTGGATTTTGTTTTTTCTTGAAGAAGTTTCGCTTCTCATCCAAGAAGCTTCTTCAGTTCAAGTGGGCTCAGTGACTCTCAGAGAGAGTGGTAATGACCAGATGACTGCAAGGAGTATCAGTCCAACCATCCTCCACCATTCAGTCTGAAATGAAGAAGCTTTTTGGATAAGAAGTGAAACACCTTCAAGGAAAAACAAAGTTTTTAGGAGTTTTAAAACAAAGTTTTAGAAGCTACTGGAAGTACCTTTTTAAAACAGCTGTTCTATCTATATCATGAGTAAAGGGTGACATGTCATTTGAGCACTGTTTTTGGCTAATCCAATTACCCAAACCATTACCATCACGCAGCTTGATTGCTGTCTTCTTCAGGATTTTAAGTCTTGAGTTTTAAAGTCTTAAGACTTGTAAATCTACATGACTTCTATCTTGGTTGCAGTATTTTATCAATCCAGAAGCTTCTGCTGTAGAAAATCCCTAAGTATGAAATTAAGTGTCTGGAAAAGAGCTTTGTATTGCCAAGTTTTGTGTAATGTATGATTATTATTTTTTTGTCAGCCAGGCGTGAAAAGGCCTGCAGTACATCCCATTTGGCAGATTTGGAGTAGTTAACTCTTCTAGACTTCATAACATTTTGATTATTACTTTATATTTTTTCTAATGCTGATATACCAGCAGCTGGAAGAGTAAATAGGTTCTATTAACAACAACAACAACACTGTTTTCTAAAGGCAGTTACTTGATTCTGGTAGATCTCATTCTGCCTATTTATATATTCAAATATGTCCTCAAGTTCAATTTCTTGCATAATAACCAGTTATAAAAAAATGCCCTAATATATGGATTTCCATGAGGTTTGAGGTGTATGTTTGCTTTAAAGATTGATTAGATATGTAAGGTGGGGATATTTATGTAATTGAGAAATGGACAAAGCAAATTTCATTTATTTATTCATATATTTATTCAATAGATTTCTAAGCTGCTTAGAGTTGCCTTGAGCACAAAGATGGGCAGCAAATAAATGTAATAATAATATTAAGCAACTTTATTTGGTCAGTTGCAAAACGCAGTTTACTCAGATCAGTTTACTTCCTGTGATGATGAATTTAACACCATCAAACATCAACTTTGCTTATCCCATTGCTTATTCTTGGGAAGGACTTGATAGGTGGATAAAAATGCCAGATCCAATTTGAATATATGGCTGACTGTGTGACCAATCATCATCATCATCATCATCCCCACCCCATCAATTTCAATTAATGAGGAGTACAGGTGAACCATGGTATCCAAAACAAACAGGAAATTAAAGCAATGGAGAGGAACAAAGATATCCCATAGCAAACCAAAGTACAATCTGGATGGATGCATTCCACCTATCCCAAAGTGTATGTGTGTGTTTTCAAGGTGCCTTCACCATTTTTTTTTTAAATTGCAGGATCAGGCTAGGTCAAATTTGCGGGGATGCTATTCCAGAGTGCAGGCACTGCATTGTTATAAGTTAATAAGCGATGAGTAATTTTGGGATACATTTGGGGTTTCAGTTCAATCCATTCTAAAATTTACACCTCTAGAGTCAGGTACGAAGGTTTCAAAATGTTTAAAAAGATGCCATATTGTTTTTTCCACACAACGATTTTGCCTGTCTCTTCATCTCTAACCCATTGTAAAATCACTATTTTTTAAAAAAATCTGCCTTTATTATTTTTATAAGTAACTCAAAAAAAAAAAAAGGGATGCGGTGNTAACTCAAAAAAAAAAAAAAGGGATGCGGTGGCTCAGTGGCGAAGACACTGATCAGAAAGGTCAGCAGTTCAAATCCCTAGCGCCACGTAATGGAGTGAGCTCCCGTTATATGTCCCAGCTTCTGCCAACCTAGTAGTTTGAAAGCATGTAAAAATGTAAGTAGAAAATAGGGACCACTTTGGTGGAAAGGTAACAGTGTTCCATGTGCCTGCAGCATTGAGTCATGCCAGCCACATGACCATGGAGATGTCTCCAGACAGCGCTGGCTCTTCGGCTTTGTAACAGAGATGAGCATTGCCTGCTAGAGCCAGAAACAACTAGCACGTATGTGTGAGGGGAACCTTTACCTTTACTAAGTAACTCAAGGCAGTGAACACACATAATACAGGTAGTCTTTGACTTTCAACCATTCATTTAGGGACTGTTTGAGGTTACAATGGCACTGAAAAAGTAACTTATGACTGGGTTTCATGTTTATGACTGTTGCAGCCATGGTCACGTGCTCAAAATTTGGGTGCTTGTCCACTGGCATGTATTTATGACGGTTGTGCTGCCCTGGATCATGCGATCACCATTTGTAATCTGGCTTCCCACAAGCAGTCAAAGAGGGAAGCCAGATTTGCTTAATGACCACAGGACTCACTTAACAACTGCTGTGGTTTGCTTAACAAGTGTGACAAAAAGAGTTGTAAAATGGGGCAAAACTGACTGAACCGCTGCCTTGCTTAGTCACAGAAATTTTGGGCGTATTGTGGTTGTATGTCAAGGACTATTTGTACTGTTTCATCCTCCTATTTTCCTATGAGGTGGGCTGGTCTGAGAGAGAAAATGAATGACTAGCCAAAAGTCACCCAGCTGGTTTTCATCCCTAAGGACGAAACTAGAACTCAGTCTCCTGGTTTGTAGCCCGGTGCCTTAACCCCTACACCAAACTGGCTCTTATAAATATTGCCTGGTTTGGATTGGTTTTTTTTAAGGTATCAGAAGTTTAAACTAGAATCAGAAGAGCAACCAGGATGATTAGGGGACTGGAGGCTAAAACATACAATGAACGGTTGCAGGAATTGGGCTTGGCTAGTCTACTGAAGAGAAGGACCAGGGGAGACATGATAGCAGTCTTCCAATATTTGAGGGGCTGCCACAGGGAGGAAGGGGTCAAGCTATTTGCTAAATCACCTCGAGGCCAGACAAGGAATAATGGATGGAAACTGAACAAGGAGAGATTCAACCTGGAAATAAGGAGAAACTTTCTGACAGTGAGAACAATCAACCAATGGAACAGAAGTTGCCCTCGGAAGTTGTGGGAGCGCCATCACTTGAGACTTGCAAGAAGAGATTGGACTGCCATCTGTCAGAAATGGCGTAGGGTCTCTAACTTGGGCGGGGGGTTTGGACTGGATAACCTACAAGGTCCTTTCCAACTCTGATTATCTGTTATCTGTTTAAGATACAGGTAGTCCTCCACTTACAACCTCCATTGACCCCCCAATTTCTGATGTTGAGTGAGACATTGGTTAAGTGAGTTTTACCCCATTTTGTGAACTTTCTTGCCTTAGTTGTTAAGTGATTCACTGCAGTTGTTAAGTTAGCAAGCCGGTTGTTACACGAATCTGGCTTTCCTATTATTGTCTTTGCCTGTCAGAAGGTCGCAAAAGGGGGTCACGAGAGTCAGCACCAGTCAAAAATATGAACCAGTTTGCCAAGCATCTGAATTTGGATCACGGGATCCTGTGGATGCTGAAAAGGTTATACATGTGAAAAACGGTCATAAGTCACTTTTCTCAGTGCTGTTGTAACTCTGAACGGTCACTACATAAACCGTGGTAAGCTCAGGACTGCCTGGAGTTGGAGCAAAGTGTAACCACGCATTTCCAAGTTGGTGTACTCTAGATGTTTCCCATCTGGGGTTTGAATAGGCAGGCACTACCAGATGTGGCCCACTGGGAAAGGAGAGCTGTCTTGAGCCTGAAGTGGACAGCTGTGGTGGTGAAGTCATTGGCACAAGCCAGGGATAGAAAGAACTTTCCTGGAAAGAATTGTGCCTCTGCCCTCCATATTTTCCCTCCTCTCTCCCTCCCACCTTGTTTGAAGTCACTAAGCTTCGGGGTTCAAGGAAATTGTTGCTTTGAGTTTATTTTTATGTAGGCGGGGTGGCTGCCTGCCAGCGGCAGCTGCCTCTGGGATCATTTGCATTGCACCCAGTTGAAAATGAGGAGCCTTCCTTTCCTCCCTTTGGATCATCTGCTGTTCAGAATCACGGCCATCGCTCTGCACAGACTGTAGTCTTCCCTTCTTTTAATCTTTTCCTTCACTTCCACCCAGGAGCTTTTAATCAAGCCTCCTTGAGCCAGATCTGGCCAGCTCGCCCCAATCCCTGTGAAAGCCAGTCGGTGGGACAAAGGAGGAATTTACTTGATAGATATCCTCCATCGGTGGGACATACGCAAGGAGGTTTCGGGGATATATGCTTCTGCCGAGTCCCACCAAGCAGTCAGTTTAACCCGTCCAACACTCTGGACACAGAGGTTTATAGGAATTGGCAATTTTCAGTTCACACCTCAGGCAGATAAGAAAGAACATTTCAGTTCTTGTTCGACACCAAATCAACCAATCGTTTTCATCTATCCGAGCCTTTTTACTTTGCACCTGATAAAATGGAGTCGACCCACTGTTTTTTTAATGGGCCTAGTGTGGGAAGAAAGAATTCCTCCAAATAAACAACAACAACAACAAAGCAATTGGCTGGGAATTAATAACACAGCATTTTATCTGGCTACAGTTTTTTGAAAACTGAAATTTTATCTGTAAGGAAGTGTAAGTGGCCACAATGCATTTTAGTCTGCTGATGGCCATTCACATGCCCTAATTCCCATGTGTGTGACCTAGGAGTGGATAAATTTGTCACAATTGTGGCTTGGTTTTACCTTGATAATCTGTTGGACAGCAGTATTCTCAGAGTCCATATATTTTTTAATTCTCTCACTCAAGAAGCAGGGTGGAAAAGAGAAAAAGAGACCAGTCTTTGTAACGAGAATCTTAAATCTGTATGAGAAATGATAGATTATTTCATTTTTCTCACGCTGTACAAATAAAGTGTCATCAGAAATCCAAGGAATTTGTCTCTGTGGCTTGTGAATTTATTGCAGAATTCCAGTCTTCCAAATCTTTTGGATAGCAAAGGGGTGGATTTGTGGAAATCCTGCAAACTACAGATATGAATCAACTTGGATCAGATCAGTCTCATTTAACAGGATTTTACTTGACCATTACTGTATGATGATGGAAGAGGTAAGAAATTTTAAAAGTCCCAGCACACAATTGATTCCATGTTCACTTCCCAGGCACTGGATTCATATTAAAGGGACTTATGCAATTTTGTTTTTCTTTCACAGCTTTTCCCAATCTTGTGTTTGTTTGTTTTTAGGATTTCAACTACATCCATTGGTCCTGGTACATGGACTATTAAATCTATTTGCAGTAGCTAATTCATAATGGCTCAGTAATGGCCCCCTTATCCTTTCAGCTGAGTAAATGAAATTATGTGGGCCTTTTAAAAGAAGTTTTTTTAAAAAAAAACCTCTAGAATAATTTTTTGCTTTAGTCAAAAGACAGCTATGGAATGCTGCTTGTGATCTGGGAAGAGGAAAACTACTTGTCTCTGAAATTATATTCTCCAATGGAAAAATATTCTTTGTATTTTAAATTCAGGAAGCACCAGATTCTTCTGCAAATATTAGAGAAAGTCTGCAATTAGTCTATCTCCTCCCTCTTATATGTGTCTAATGTACATTTTCAAATGAGATGTGATTTATGTTTTTCTCAAGGAACAGGATACATACATTGTGCTGAGGAAAAAAAATATGCTTTTTTTTTTGTTATCCTGGTCTCCATACCCAAATATACATCATAAGAACCACACTGAGGTAATCGTTCCTTTCCCCCAACAGAATTGAACACATTGCTATAACTGCAGCCCCCCCAAAATGTAACATCAGCAGTTGAACAACCTAAAGCTTCCACTTTTCCAAACCGAGTAGGAGCCAGTTTTGTCCAGTGGTTAAGGCACCAGGAGACTAAAAAGCAGGAATCAGTCCTATCTTAGCCATCAAAGCCAGACGAGTGACCTTGGCCCAGTCATTCTCTCTCAACCCAGCCCAATTCATCCCACAAGATTGTCATTGTGGGAAAAAATAGGAGAAAAGTATGTTGCATATGTTGGATAGGGAGCTCTGGTGGCACAGTGACGAGAATGCAGTATTGAGGGCAAACTCTGCCCACAGTCTGGAGTTCAATCCTGACGGGGCTCAAGGTTGACTCAGCCTTCCATCCTTTGAACGTCATTAAATGAGGATCCAGATTGCTGGAGGGCAATATGCTGACATTCTAAAGCAGCCAGAGAGTACTGTATGGGACAATATATAAGTCTAAGTGTTATTGCTATTGCTACGGATATGTTTGCCACCTTGAATTATTTGTATGTACGTATGTATGTATGGAAGTATGAATAAATAAAATAGTTGCACATTTCCTTTTCTACAGTGGTGGGATTCAAATATTTTTACCGGTTCTGTGGGTGTGACTTGTTGGGCATGGCAGGGAAAGGATACTGTAAAATCTGCAGTCAAAGATGGGATTTGCTGGTTCTGCAAAGTCTGCAGAACCCTCCTGCCAAAGGCTGCATCAACTGATGCAAAGGCATGCAATTGGTAATGGTAAATGGTGATGGTGAAGACCATATAGTAGCTCAACATTTTTTCAATGGGTGCTTGAATGGCCCATGCTGCAGTTGTTGCCGCACTTCTGGTAGAATGGGCCATCACCTCTCAAGGCACAGGAAGAGACCTACTCTGATAGGCCTTAGATATGTAATCCCTAATCCATTTATCCAGTGTAGACAAAGTCACCTTTAACCCCAATGTGCCTGGCTGGAAGGACACAAAAAGTGCCTCTGTCTTACGGAATGGACGTGTTCTTCAGATGTTTATTTTCAATGCTCTGAATGTGCCATGCATGTTCCAAATTATGTGTAGGATTGGGACAGAAATTTGGCAATATAACTTTTGGGGCTTGTGAAACCTAGAATTAATCTTGGGGATGAAAGATGGGTCTAACCTCAAAATAACCCTATCTGGGTGGAAAATACACAGGTCTTCCCTGACCAAAAGAGCAGCCATCTCGGAGATTCTTCTAGCTGATGTGATGGCTACTAGAAAGCAGGGGTGGGATGCTACCGGTTCTGCCCGGCTCTATAGAACCGGTAGCTTTGAAGAGCAGCAGACACCAAACCGGTTCTGTGTTTTCTGTTCTTTGGCCCACCCGCCTGCCTGCTCTCTTTCCTGTCCTTTATTTCCTGCTTTTTCAACCTCAGCTGCTTTGTGCAGCACAGCTGAGGTAGAAAACGCAGTAAAAAAGTGGCTTTTCAAATATTGTGCACCTGCACACAGCGCTTTTCAGCTGTCCGGGCGGCACAGTTTAAGGTTTTTTACATGAATGCACATGCAAAACATAGTCACCAAACCGTTAGTAGCATCGGTTGAATCCCACCCCTGCTAGAAAGGCTACCTTAAGTGATAGTAGATGTAAACTGATGGATCTGATAGGCTCAAATGGATCACTCATTAAAGTCGTTAACACTTTAGAGAGATCCCAAGTGGGGAACCTTACTGATGGTCTAAGGTTGGACACTCCCTTCAGGAACTGACGGATAGTCTTGTTAAGAGAGGTCTTGTTAAGGACCCCTTCCTATGAATATGAAAGACCGAAGAGAGGGTGGCCACCAGTCTACGTAGGGTATTGGCCGGGAGCCCTTGGTCAAGCTCTTCTTGTAGAAATTCCAATATGTTGGCTACTGATGCAGAAGTAGAAGAGAGATCCCAGTCTTGTTGCACCACTGACAGAAGACCTTCCATGTGGTTTCATAAATGTGTTTGGTGAATGGTCTCCTAGCCGCTAGTATAGTGTAGATGACTCGTTCTGATATGTTTTGTCTTCTCTGAGCACTCTGCTCAACCACCATGCAGTCAGTTGGAACCACTGAGGCTCTGGGTGAGTTATCTCCCCTTGGTGTAATGAAACCCTGTGTGGGGGAATCCTCCATTGCTGGGTGATTGAGAGATTCACCAGGTCCACAAACCAGGGATGTCTGAGCCAGTAAGGAGCTAGAAGTATGACCTCTGCCTCCTCCTCCAGTATCTTTCTGATGACAGCTGGAAGCAGTGGAAGAGGAAGGAAGGCATATAGGAGACCTTGAGGCCACCGGCTCCTGAGGGCATCTGTCCCTCCTGCCCCCTGTGTCACGAAAAATAAGGGGAGTCTAGCATTGTTTGGAGGTGTGAACAGGTCCACAACCAGTAGTCTGAACCGTCATGTCAGCTCCTGAAATAAAAGGGGGAATACTCCACTCCGAGGGGTCAACTCTGGCTCTATTAATCCAATCCGCTTATACATTTTTTACTCCAGAAATATGTTCTGCTCGAATTGACAAGAGATTCCTCTCTGCCCAAAGACCCAGACATTCAGCTTCCAACATTAGAGCCCTGGATCTGGTGCCACCTTGCCTGTTATTATGAGCCTTAGTGCCAACATTATCCATCAAAATCAGGACATGTGTATTCTGTTTCTGAATTTATTGAGAGCCCATGTTACCACTCTCAACTCTAACCAATTTTTACCTTTCTCCACAGCAGACCACTGGCCTTGAGACAACTGTGACTGCAGATGAGCCCCCCCTGCCAAAGAGACTGGCATTGGTAGTGATGACTAGACGAGGCGGCTCTTTGAATAAGTGACCTGCCTTTAAAGCCTGGGAAGACCACCCTAGCAATGAATGCTTGACTGACCTGGGGACTGTGACTCTGAGTGAAGAGTGGCTTCTGCCTGCTTTTGGGTAAGGCAAGAGGAACTATTGTAACTTTCTAGAATGCAATCTAGCCCAAGGCACGATGGAAATGCAAGAGACCATCTTTCCTAAGAATTGAGAGAGAACTGCCAAAGGGGACTTATCCGCCCTCGTGATCTCCCCCACCATTCTTTGCAAACTATCCTTGTGTTCCTGTGAGAGGAACACCTTACAAGCCACTGTATTAATGTTTGGTCCAAGATGTAATAAATATCTGGTTGGTATGAAATGAGTTTTTTTGTGGTTAATTGAGAAACCATGGTCTTGCAAAAGGGAGACTGTCACCTGGAGGTCCTTTAAGGTCCAGTCTTGTGTGGATGATTGAACTAAAATGTCATCCAGGTAACACTGCACCCTAACTGGATGGTTCTTAAATGGGTTGCCAAAGCAGCCAAAATGGTAGGATAAGCCTCTGTAAAATCAACTGAGGTGAAGTCACCCTCCCTGATGCCGTCCAGAATAGATTGCCATGAAGGCATCTGGAAACTCTTGTAACACAAGAATTTATTCAGCCTTTTGAGGTCAAGAATAGCTCTCCACCCCCCAGAAGCTTTCGGGATAATGAATAGCCAGGAATAGAATCCCTTACCCTGTTGACTCAATGGAACAGCCTAGATGGCTTGAATATCCAGAAGGTGTTGAATCGCTTGTTCCATGAGTTTTTTATAGGATGCCTCCCTGGATACAGGGCAAGGCACATAGAACCTGGGGGGCTGTGACCTGAATTCTAAGAAAAGGCCATGCCTGATGGGATTTAGGACCCAAGTGTCGGATGTTGTAGCCTCCCATTGGGCCACAAAACTGGATACTCTGCCCCCAATGGGAGAACTACTGCCACATTAGTGGGAGCAAGGAAAAAAGCAACTTCCTCCCCCATGCAAAGGCCGCTTGCCTGAGAATTGAGGCCTATCTCTGGCCGCTTTTTCTTGTGGGCATTCTTGGTGATTAAAGGTCTTTGGCCCTTGAGCCTGGTACTCTCAGCTCTGAATGTTGACCTGTGGGAGGATGGAACTGCCCTGAAACTTGATCTCCTTGACAGAGAGGAAAGGTACTTCTTTTTGTCCCTGGTCTCTACAAGATAGGGGTTCAAGTCTTCCCCAAACAATTTATCCCCTTTTATCGGGGCAGATGTCACCTTTCATTTTCACTAGCCATCGGCCTGCCAGTTTTTCAGCCAGATCATTCTCTGAGCAGCTTAAGAGGCAATGGCTTTGGTTGCAAATCTGGCACTGTTTAAGGTGGCATCTGCAGTAAATTCAGCCACTGCTACAAACTTATGGATGTCCTGATGGACTTGGGCATTGGTGGCTGGAACCCTGGCCTGAAGTTAGTGAAGCCAGCATAAGGAGGTCCTCATAAAGAATGAGACAGCTGATGCAGCTTTGACCACTTAGGCAGCCATCTGGTGTGCGCACTGGAGGGAGTATTCAGTCCTTTTATTCTCTGCCTTCAAAGCTTCCTCTGGATCTTCAAGATTCAATGAGGAAGATACCAAGGCTGCAACTGGACTGTCCACTGATGGCACCTGCAATGAGCTAGTAAGTTCAAGCCCCATATTGAAATAGCCGACATTGGCCAACAACATGGAAGATGTGCCAGGTGATTCCAGCTGTTTCTTAATTACGTTTAAAAACAATCTAGGAGCTGGAACCATTTCATGCTGTACTGTTGGCTCAGCAACAAATTGGTCTGGAGGAGCAGTTGTGTCTGTTCTGTATAAAAATAGTAGACTCCAAATAACTCATTCAGATTGGTTACAAAAAAACCTAATGGAGATAGGTTCAAAAGGAACCAATCCCCGAAGCCGCACAAAGGCGGCAAAATCAAAAGAATGTCATTGGCTACAAGCCGGCAGACAGAAAAATATAAAAGGGCTGTCGCGGCTTGAGCCAATGTTCCGTTTTTG
>BHFT01000354.1:0-26833 GCA_004320025.1 Laticauda laticaudata
AACAACGGATGTAACATTTTTCTCTTCCGTTGTGTCCTTTTTGCATCCGTTGGGCAGTGTGACACGGCCTTAAGGAATTGTTAAACTAAAATAAATTCATGAATTATCAGTTTTTAAGACATATATGTAGAAATGCCATCCCAAATGTTTAAGGATTGAAAATGCTTTTATTGTTTGGGAATAATGGCTAAGCTTCGTTCTATGAGGTATTATTTGGAATGTATAAAATAAAGTTAAATTATTTTAAAATCAGTTTAATTTTTTAAAAAATATAGTAAAGGTTAAGCTATGTAAAAATAGTTGCCTAGTAAAAGTATTACAGACATTTATTATCAAGCACTGAGTGTCTTTCAACAGCTGGCAATATTTAAAGTCTAAAATAAAATAGAAGATATTTGTCATAAGGCTATGAGTATTGCCTTTTTGTTAAGGCAATGAATCGAAATGGATTATGTTGATAGTATATTGTATGCTACAAAAATTTATGTTCATAGTGATTTAAATATGCTGACAAATTTCTGCAAAATATTATTCTTCATGATTCAGTGTGTGTGTATACACACACACAATTATATATACACACATATGTACACAAATTATATGTTTTAATATACACACACAGAATATCAATATCAATAGAAGTAGGTACCTAATGCTACTGAAACAAAGATCAGACTTGAGATCATAACAAATAGAGACTGAATCATAATTTATGTTAGAAAAGAAAAACTAAATTCTTAACTGAGCAATTTTATACCTATCTATGTTCTTTTATACTGCCCTCAGTATATAATACTGTAAGTTAGAAAGATAACTGAGGATGTTGTTGGAACATGCTTGTAACAGAATATGTACGCAGTATGGATATTTTTAAAATGTCTAATATTTTAAAATTACTTCCCAAGAACTCTGTATTGGACTAATAACAAATTTTAATCAATAAAAATAGCTGTCTAAAACATTTGCCTATTATCTAATGATAGATGCAGCCAAGAAATAAGGCGGTGTAGGAGTTTTGCAAATAATTCTAGTAAAACTTACAAAGAAAGTCAAGTAGGTATATGTCAGATTAAAAGGTTTTATCTGTCGTGCCATTTAGTTAATTTATTATGAACTCTAATATAATTAGTCCTTGGAATTTCCCAAGAAACATTAGAAATTTTTAGAAATGTATTAAGTGTAGTAATATTTTTCTACCCTTTCAGAACTAGGCCCCAAACAAGTGTTTCTAAAAGGAATGACTTTAATTCTCCTGTGTTTTTAAATGGTTAGTTTTTCCTGATATGGCCTTTCTCTGAAGTTTTACTTAGCAGGTATTTGGAACAACATACATTTGTGATTGCTGTTCAATTTAACCCATTTCTTCTCTGCTCATTCTGGGTATCAAAAAGTTCATATTTCAATCCTTTTCTGAATTTTTGAATAAAGTCTTTTTATTAGCTCCATACTGTTGTCATCATATATGACAAGTGAGCAAGAAGAGACTTGCTGTGACAACTTTTGTCCCGAAGGAACACTGGCATCACAATACATATCTTTCAAGCTCTACCATGGGCTTTTGTTGTTTCCATGCAAGGCATCTGCTTTCTCCCTAAATAGAACTCCAGATGTGAACTTCCCACGGCCTCCCACCCTAAGTGCAAACCATTATTGGATCTTGACTGAAGAAGAAGCCCAACTGCTAAGGGCAATAGATCAGGCGTTGTGCGACAAGGATGGCCTTTCAAGTTTGCGGACTGACTCCAGCAACGACAGGAAGCCCAACTTGCAATTCGGAATGGTACCAGCTAAGGCGAAGGGGAGAAAACGGGGCCTTCGGGTTTTTCTGCCATTCAAGGATTGAAAAGACAAAGCAGAGGCTGACTCGGGCAGCTCCAACTCGCCCCGTCCCCTTCTCTCGGCCATAGGGCGCGGCGGCCTTTTTGTGCACTTACTCTTGGCCTTGCTGAGGTGGAGTGAATGATCTTTGACGGGCACTCGCGATGCTTCGCCAGGATACACCTCGCCTCCGGCGTAGTAGTGGCACTTCTTGTCGCCGTAGCCGAAGCTCTGGGCAGCCTCAGCGCCCTCCACCTCCTCGGACATCGTGGCCGCCAACATCAGGAAAACCATGGAGCAGATTGCTAATGGTTCTGACACGGGTTTCAACCGCCGGCGCTTCCCGCCCAGCCTCGCTTCCTCCTGGCTTTCGCTCGGCGGCCCGCGCGCTAGCCTTCCGACCTCCATAAGCCACACGTCTCACTCGCACAGCTGGCAGAACACGAAAGGGGAAGGAAGGGCAGGGCAGACCCGGAGGAGGAAGAACCAACCAGCCGAGCTGCTTTCTGGGGCGGGACCGATGGCCGTCCCACTCTGGGAGATGCGCAAACCCAGCAACGGCCGCGCTTCCACTTCGCTCTTCGCTAGCTGTGGCTGTTTTGTGGGGACCCAGGAGAGAGAAACCTCCGTTTTCTGAAAGTCATTGTTCAGGAGCTTAAAGCCTCTTCTTCTAAAACTACGCGGTTCGAATCTCGTGCTTTTAAATAGATTTAAAACATAATATATCGGCGCTATTGATTATATGCCATCAAGTCAGTGTCGATTTTTAGCAATCACAGAGGTAGATTTTCTCTGTGGAGATCTAACGCTAAGGTGGTGCTGAGCAGTGCTTTTCAACCATTTCACAGATTATACCACTTTTAGGCATAACAATATTCGAGTACCAAGTATGGAAAGCCCCCTCCCCCTCCTAGAAGAATAAAATATTTTGGGGAATATTAAAAGAAGCAGAATATTATATTTCCCCAAAAGGAGAAATGGAGAAACATGTTCTTAGAGGCAGAAAGCAGCCCCCAGTCTTTCTTAATAGCCCACAGCAGATGTGGGCCCTTAAGGAGATAACAAATGTATTGAAAGAGGAAGCCAACTATAGATGGCTCTGAAAGGATTAGAGCGTACACAGAGTGTGCCTAACTCATCGTTTGATTCCCTGCTGAGCACACAAACTGATTCTGCAGGATCATTAACTTCTTTATAAACATATTAATATGAGTAAAGTTTACAATACCATTTATAGATTCTTTCAATGGAACAAGCAAATACACAGGCAACAGCTCAGAGGGCTCAGAACAGAACCCAAGCAAGACAAGTTAGTTTTCAGTTTCAATTTTGAGCAAAGCACACAGAGCCAAATCACACCCAGTCTGTCAGCTCCCATTGGCTGGTCTGTTGCCATGCTTACTCACTTGTTGATTTTGTTAACCATGTCTCTGCCAGTTAATGAATATACTCTATCATAATTGCCAAGCTTAGCCTAGCTAAAGTAACTTGTGAAATACAAAATGTGAATTCTGCTTGTTTGTGTATTGTCAGCAAATTAATGTGAGATAGCACTCCCTAACAAAGCTCTGAAAATGTATTCTATGAAAGAAAATGTATTTATTTTGCCTTCTAAGGTTCTTTGTTTTCAGAGCGCTGAGCAAATCATGAAGTTTGCATGATATGAAATAATATTTCCAACACTATGATGATCTGTGTAAATTATGTTAACTATAAGAAGTTCAAGAAAAAAGTTTTTGAAAGTGCCTGCTTTTCTCTCTGCCTTGCTGTTTAAGATGGAAGATTAAAGGTCACCCAGTTTTGCTTTGGCCAAAAATAAAACTGATTATCAGTAGCCTCATATTCAGAGTTTCTGTCATGACCACACAACACAAGCGACCAACGGGGCTCCGATGATGGTAGCGATCCAGAAGGGTGGTGATTCCGATACACCAGGAAAGATCCTGGAGAGTACACATGAAGAATGTACTGATGGGGAGCTGTTTTGTTGTGGACATGTTGATGTGAATGTAGCTAATGGTGGATTAATTAAGCTATGGGGATTGACAATGACTATGATGGATAATGAGGGGTAATAACAGATAATACTGGGTAATAATGGGAAGTCTGTAAATACAGGGTTCTTTTAAACTCAGGTTAGAGCTTATTTTATTTATATTGCTTGACTTGTGTTCTTGGTGTCCTTGCACAAGAAAGAATTAAAAACTTGTTTTCCAAACATCGAGGAGCTTTGGTTTTCCTTCATCCATGCATTTGACCCAATGGGCAATTGAGAGGAAAGTCAGCTCTCTTCTTTCCATTTCTTATTCCTTTATGGCATTATGGCTGAAGGTGCCAATGTTGACGTGGGTTTGGTAGACGCTTCGGAGGAGGGGCTGGCAGCTACGGCTGGTGGAGCTGATGCATTGCCTGAGCAATCCTCAACCCAACTGGATGAAGTTATGGTTCCCGTTGAAGGTGTACAACTCGATAATGCAAGGCAGGAGGAGGATTCTCAACGTATAGTAAGGCCGAAAATCTGGAAAGAACGAAAATTAGGACTGGAGTTGAGGGACGATATTGGAGGAAAGATTTCACAAGGGAAGCCTCCCACTTTTTTGCTGCTGGCCTCTGGAACATTTGAAAAGTGGTGGGAACATCGGATTGCTGATGAGGACGAGTGGAGTACTTCTACCACCAGTTTAAATGCTAGTACTTTGGAATTGCTCCGTGTCAAGTATGGCGAACTGAGTATTTGAGACTCCACCCCCAGAAGTGTTTGGGACAGTTCGGGGGGGGGAATTAGAACTGAGGACATGTCCTTTTTCAGTTCAAGTGCGAGAGACAGCAGGGATATGGGTAGGAGATCAGAGGAAGAGTTTTCTGTGGGAGTAGATTCATCATTAGCAGATGTGGTAGGAGTGTCTGGAGCTCAGAGTACAAGTTCTAAACCAGTAGGTTCAAGAGTAGACTCTAGAGATGGGCCGATGGGGGGTAGGCAGCCAGTGTCATCCTGGAGTCCATCAGGAGTATCTGGGTATTGGCCCCAATGCATGGTCTGGGGTTCACCTATACAAACATCATTTGATGGGAACCCTGACAGGTTGGCATTATTTTTAAGCCAAGTTGTGAACCATCTGGAATTATATTCCAATTGCTATCCTTCGCAGTGGTCTATTATAGTCGCTATAATGGCAGTATTAACAGGTGACGCTACCGATTGGGTGGCGGAGTTACACAGTATGCATGTGAAGGAATTGATCGATGTTGGATTGTTTTTGGATGCACTTAGAGTTCAGTCTGAAGATAGGTCAAGGATCCATCAGTATGAAGAAGCATTAATGTCATTAAGGCAGGAGGGGAGACCTGCTGTAGAATATTTGAGAAAGTTTCAAAAGTTGGCGACTAGGTTGCGTACCTGGCCTGAAAGATTATTGATTAGGGATTTTAAATCTGGCTTGGACAAGGGATTGAGGCAAGCTTGTCTTTATAGGGGGGTTCCCTCAGAAACTGGGGGAATAGTATAAAACAGTTGTAGAGTTGGATGTTGGGTTACGGGAATTTTGAACCACACTTGAGGGCCCCAGAAGACAGAAGATGGGAGCATTAACTCCTGTAACAGCATGGGGAAAGATGAGAGAAGAGGGCAAAGATAATGGTAGAGGAAGGGTGCAGCTGAGATGTTTTCGATGTCAAGGATTGGGTCATCGAGCGGTAGAGTGTCCATCTATAGGCACAGTTTATAGAAAACAAGTGGCTCAGGTTCCTGGCACCACTAGTAGTAATGTACAAGGTAGTGGTATGGCATGTGGGGTGAAACTAGGGTTGGCTAGATCTGAAAGGTCTCAATGTGTGTTACAAAAAGTGGATACAGATACACTATCCAGTGGTTGTGAGAAGAAGACACATGATGGCCACCCACCCAGAGTAGTCTCGGGGCTATATGATAGTGGAGAGGACAGTCCAGAGGATGATGATTTGGTGAGTAATCCTGTACGACCATTTGTTATACAAGTGGTATTGGAGAATCAGATAAGCAAAGAAAGGTGTAGATATGGAGCATTGATTGACGCTGGATGTACTAGATGTTTAGTTAGTAAATGGGTGATTGATGAATTGCAATTACCATTGGAGGATCTGCCCAAACCTATGCAATTTGAACAGGTTGATGGTTTGTTATTGGGTGGGGGTCCTACCACTGTAATGACAACCCGTCAAAACAGAGATAGGGAGTCATTGGGAGTTTACAATTTATTGTTGTACCAGACATGCGGGAGGTACTGATCTTGGGTTTAGTGTAGTTAGATAAATGGAAGCCCACAATATGGTGGGAGGATGGTTTCTGGAAGTTACACATGGTAGCTGGCCCTACGCCCTCTCCATGCATGCAAAATAGAGAGGCCATAACAGCTGTGGTTGACTCATAGTCACCATCTTACCCAGATGTGTATAAAGACTTGTCAGATGTGTTTAGCAAAAAAGGAGTGTGAAGCATGACCACCACATAGAGCAATGGATTGTGCAATTTATTTGATTCCTGGGGCGAAGTTTCCAAAACTGCGCATGTACGCAATGACTCCAAAGGAGATGAATGAAATGAGAAAATACATTGCAAAGAATTGGCTCGTGGATTCATCCAACCAGGGAGATCACATATAGCTGTCCCTGTTTTGTTTTGTGAGAAAAAGGATGGTAGGTTACATTTATGTGTGGACTTCTGTGGGCTCAATGCAATTTGTGTAGAGAATGTATATCTCCTCCCGTTAATCAACTATTTGTTGGCAACGTTAGTAACCGGCTATTATTTCACTAAGTTAGATTTACATGAAGCCTACTGCCATGTTCGAATCAGAGATGGGGATGAGTGGAAGACTACTTTCAATTGTCTCCTCGGGAGCTTCCATTTTAATGTTATGCCATTTGGGCTGCAGGGAGCACCTGCAATTTTTATGCAACTTACAAATGAAGTATTGCAAGAACATTTATATTGTGGCGTTCTGGTATACTTGGTGATATTCTGATTTATACTGAAACAATGGAAGAATACATGGCCTTTGTGTGAACTGTTCTGAAAAAATTACTTGAGGCTAAGTTGTATGTGAAGCTTTCAAAGTGCAAGTTTCATTGCACATCATTGGATTATCTGGGGTACAGAATATCAAATAAAGGGTTAGAGATGGCTCCCAATAAAGTAAAAGCAGTGGACAAGTGGAAAGCCCCAAAAGCAAGAAAACAGTTACAAAGTTTTCTAGGCTTTGCAAACTTTTACAGGCAGTTTATTCTCAAATTTGCACAAATCACGTTACCACTGACAGAATTATTAAAGGCAAAACACAAATCACCAAAACCAGAACCCAGCCAACCCATTGTATGGTCAATAGAATGTTAGCAAGCATTTGACAGTTTAAAAGCCTTATTTTCTCAAGAGCTGATTTTAAAGCATCCAGATACTAATAAGAGTTTTATAGTATAAGCTGATGCAAGCGATGTTGCTGTAGGAGCTGTTCTATTGCAATATAACATGGAAGGACAATTACAACCATGCGCTTATACACTGAAATTTTACACCTACAGAAAGGGGGTGGGACTTCCAGTTTGGGTTTCTTCAGCAATGGACCGAAATCGTGATCGTCTGCGATCGTCTGCAGTTTTGATGCATGCTCGCCGCTGGAACGCCCTGAGCTGCCTGGATTTGGGGCTGAAGCCACTCCGTAGAGGTGGTGAAGAAGGGGGAGCTGTCAGCAGGGTTGAGGAGAGCTGCATCTCTCCTCCTTGGCTGGCCATTACTCCCTTTCCCAAAGACGGTTGCAGTGGTGGTCAGAAATGGCCACCTCAAAGAAGAACCCAACCGGACAAGATTGTGCGGGAGGAACTTTAAAGGAGAAAGTTTGACTGACTGGGTTGAATGGAGAACATCTATTTAAGGTACCTGTAACCTGAATTTTAAAGATAATACTATTCAAAAGATTTTAAAGCTGTGAAAGAGAAAGGGAAAGGAACAAAGAATTGCCTTTTTTCGCTCTAAATCAACAAGTTTTAAACTGACTTGGAAACATTAAGAAGAAGAGTTCAAATATAGAAATTGATACTAATCCCCCACTTTGACATTATAGGCTATTTCTAGCTGAAAATCTAAGTCTCAAAGAGATAAGAATTTTAGGATAATTTAAAACTTTCTTTAACAAAAAAAGAAAGAAAGCAAGGGAGGGAAAAAGGCAAAAAGAGG
The DNA here is from genome assembly GCA_004320025.1 of Laticauda laticaudata. Taxonomy (NCBI): domain Eukaryota; kingdom Metazoa; phylum Chordata; class Lepidosauria; order Squamata; family Elapidae; genus Laticauda; species Laticauda laticaudata. The sequence goes on from BHFT01000354.1 coordinate 8,024, forward strand.
GTGGAATCTGGAAAGTGGAGGCGACCAGCTGGAAACTAAAAAATAAATCTTAGTAGTGGAAATTTTAACAAGGCTTGCAAAAATACATTGTAAGCTGAAACTTTGCTACAAATAAAGCCCCTGGAAAGACGAAAGTGAAGAAAAGAAGCATAGGAAAGCAGACTTTGTGGATTAATTGGGATGATGTCCTGGAAATTTGGTGGAGGTCCTAATGAATATAAAATAATAAAAATATTCAAATTGGGGTTCGTTTTACAATTTTTTTTCAAGATGTTCATAACTCTTGAAGAGTTAAAAATGAGACTTAAAGAACAAAAGAAGTAAACAGCAAGAGTGGAGAGGATCTGTGTGGCTTGTATTTCAAGTTTTGATAGAGAGATGAGTCTTGAACCTCTGAAAAACACAGAAACGCTGGCAGAACAAGAAAGGCAGCAGGACAATGAAGAAGCCATCTTAATCGATCAAGCAATTTTAAGTGGGGTAAAAAGGAAAAGGGTGGAGGAAGGGAGTTAAGCACTGAAAGCAACAACCCAAAAAAAGAAGGTATAATTTGAAAAGTAATCACAATATTAGGAAGAAGCAGAAGAGAGGTCACAAAAAGGGATAATAGAAAAGGGAAGTAAAAAGGGCGAGGGAGAAGAAGAGAGGGAAGAGGGGAAAAGAAAATGAGCTACCAAAAGACAGAAACAAGATATAAACGATACAGGAGAAAGACGCGTACTAAGAATTAAAAGGTATAAGGCTATTTATCCAGACACAGAGGCATGGTTAAAATTTAATTAAGGGTGGATCTGCTAAGGGTTGCATGGATTAGCATTGTTATATTAGAACTTAGAAAAGGGTTAGAAAATACGTCATGATTAAAGTGATAGAAAATTTTTTTCATTGAAGTGTCTAGTGGAACCCATAAAGTTTGTTTGTAAGAGAAAAGGCTCTCCCATGTATTATAATAATAGAACATTTTGAAAACAAATATGAAAAGAAAACATGTGAAAGAATTTTCTACATACAAGATGAACTTGAATAAGAAATCAATAACTCTTAATGACTAATTGCTTACTACAATATCCTATGTTTTGGTTTCTTTATTTAAAAGACTAGTAATAAGTTAAAATAAAGAAATACAGATGATTAAAGTTGAAAGACAAACTGACTATTATAGTAATGTCTCGTCATATGGTTAAAGAAGATTATATGAAATGTAAAAGATGTTTCTAAATTAATGGCAGAGCTGTATTTGAATGAATATATTATTCCTTATACTATTGTTTTTCCTTTTCATATATCTATAATCTAATATATATCTATATTATATCTCTATCTCTATGCTATCTATCTATCTATCTATTATGCTATTCACAACACACAGATAGATAGATAGATAGATAGATAGATAGATAGAATAGATAGAAGATAGATAGATTAGATAGATATACACACACATTACTTTTTTCTTTTAAGAATTTGAGTGTGTATTTTTAAGGAAGCTACAAAAGCAACAGAATTCATTGAAATAGGTAGTCCTTGTCGTTATAAAATAGAGTTCAAGAAAATGAGAATGTTTATAACTGTAAAGAGATGTAACTTAAAATTTTTAATAAGATTTGAAAAAAAGGATACAAACGGTGCTTCAACACTCCAGTTAGTAATGACAGCGGGATTTGTTATTAATGAGAAAAGATACAATGAATTGTTAAAACGGAAGATGAAAGTATAAAACACATTGATTAGAAAGATTTTAAAAATTAGAAAAAGATATGTAATTGAAGCTAAGAAGGAATGAGATAATTTTTAAAATAAGAACCTATAGAAGTAAAGAAAGGAAAAGCTATTGTTATAAGATATTTAGCTTAGAATGTATAATATAATATGTATTGAGTTTATGTCTGCTAGGAGAAAGTGATAACCCCGGGGCCAACGCTGTTCTCAAAAAAAGATATTTAATTTTGTATTTGTAGTTTTGTGAAAACTTAAATATAAAACTTTATTAAAAAGAAAAAAAGAGGTGAGCTATTTGGAGTTAAGAGGCATTCACTGTAAAATGGGCACTTAGTACATCGCGGACGACATCTAACTAGCAGGATTGAAAAAAAAATTTGAAGTATGGAGAGATCATAAATAATATTGTAGGCTTACAAAAGCTGAGCCACAAATGTCCCCTAAACAATGAGGTGGGCCTTGTATTTTAAACATTTTGATTCCAGCTACGATATGTTCCTGGAGGTAGAATTTCATGACGGATGCATTCTCCCAACTGCCCAATACAATTCATGTAGGGATGAGGTTATTCAACCTGTGATCTCTATTGAACAGCGTCCGAACAAATATTCATGTATTGTGGCATACACAAAATAAGCAAGAAAGACTTAAAAGATGCAACACGAAAAGGATGTCTGTTTAAAAACAATAAGGCTGTTTGCTTGTATAAAGATGGGTTGGCTTGGAAAGGAGACAAAATATGTGTTCTGTCAGTTTGTCAAAAAAAAGGTGTTAGCCAATGTCATGATGTTAGGCAGGCCGGCACTTTGGATTTCTGAAAACCTTGCACTTGGCAAGGCGGCAGTTCTGGTGGCCCATATGAGATCAGAAATTGAACAATACATAAAAGAATGTCATGTCTGTGCAACTGTGAAAACAAGGGTCGGGAAACCTTTGAGCTATTACAACTGTCTCAGATCCCAACCAGCTTTGGCAAGACATAGCCATGGACTTTATTGTACAATTGCCGAGCAGTAAAGGTTTACCGCTCAGCATGAAATTAGCAGGCCTATTCATACGACACATATACTGGCTGCATGGGCACCCAGAAAAATAATGTCGGATAGGGTCATGCAATTTACTGCACAATTTTGGAGACTGTTGTATGTCTCTTAGGGGTCCTCTCAATGTCTTAGTTCCACATAATCACCCTAGCACTAACTGTGATTCTGAAAGAACCAATGCGATGTGGTTGAGAGATGAGAGATATCTACGATCATATGTGCTTATCAACAGTGAGAAATGGGCGACTAAATGAATGGGCCGACTAAAACAGTTTTAAAATGGAACTTTGTAAAACCGGCTAAAACACCGATGAGCCAGGAGTTTAGCCATAGTGATGTTCAAAGTCCTGTTTTTGATAAGAACATCTATCAGTCTTGATTGGTAGTTTATTTTATCTCAGTAATTGGTCAAGGGCAGATATAGCATACAGTGTTAATCAATTAGTGAGATTTAACACTGAGCCAACTGAAAGGCACTGGCAAGCTGCTAAGCATGTGTTAAGATATCTGAAACAAACAATGCATTATGCATTGCATTTGAAGCCAAACGATGAACTGAATTTAACTGCATATGCTGATGCAAGTTTTGCTACAGACATAAAATACATGTAAAATCTACATTGGGTACTGTAGTATATTGGGAAAGGTGTTGATTGGATGGTGGTCTAATTCGACAGAAACATTTAAGTTTATCAACAATGGAGGCTGAATTCTCATGTTTGTCTTTTATTATGTACAGATTTAGTTTGTTAATAAGCAAATATTGATGACATGGGAATTGATGTAACAGATTCTATTTGTTGTTTATGAAGACAACCAATCAGCAATACAGATGGCTTTCCAATCTTGCTGTAAAGACAAGATCGAAACACACAGATTTAAGATATTTAAATGTGAGACAATGTGGTGCAAAGTAAAATGATTAAACTGGAATACTGTATGTCAGAAAATAACATTGCAGATCATTTTACAAAAGCCCAAGGCTCTGTAAAGCATGACGCTTGCTGTGAGGATTATGGACTTAGAATGTAAAGTTGTATATATTATCCTACCCAAAGGGGAGAATGTTAGCAATGTAAGTCACCTAACAGTTGGGTTGGAAAATATATAAACCAGGATAGACATTTTAATACTGTCTCTTTAAAGGAATGCTAAAATTGTAATTGGTGTGGTTTCTCAAATGGCCATAAGATGGAGCCAGAACCTGGGTTCGTCCTGTTGTTGGAGAGTGTTGCCGTTCTGCATTTCCCCTATTGACTGTTGCTGATCATAGTTCTACTTGGATTTGATGTGAAATTCTGATTATTGAACTGTTGATGACACTGGACTTTGTTTTTGGATTATCCCTGACTGAAAACTGACTGCTTTTTACCGCGAATGACTTGGACTGTTTGTTGAAACCTTGCTTAACCGTTTACCGCGAAAGTTAAAACCTAATTTTACTATACAGTGTATCTGTGTGCTGGTTGTTTGTTATTCTTCACCACTCTCACTACGTCTCCCTGTGTGCGCTCATTCTCCTAACAGGGAGTTACCTCAACACCCACCAATCCTCCACTGATGAAGTAGCGATTGGCAACTCTCTTACTGATGCTACAGCCAAAAATGCTGCTTTAACCCTCCCTGACCCTTCTTCTACTCTCCTCTGTGCTGTAGACACCTTTTCTCCTTCTGTTCTGCTTGAAGAATTGCTTAATGCTCAGGCCTCTTCTCCAGCTTCTGAGCAACATATGTGGACCAACACTGCCTGTGTCCCTGATGACAACAAGATCTGGTGCCATCCCGATGGATGTCCTGTGTGTCCCCGATCTTTATTGCCTTACATCATTTGTCTCCAACATAGGCCTGCCCATGTTGGCCAGGAGGGAGTATCTTCAACCATCAACAAGGAATGGTTTGTCCTTGAAGTACATGTCATGACTAAGCAAATTTGTTCTGCCTGCTCCATTTGTCAACAACACAATGTAGGTTGGTCTATTCCCACCTCTCTAGGATCCCACCCCCCCCCACCTTGTTGATCCTCCACTTCATCTGTGGAACATCAGCCTATCGTAAATTTCCCCGAGGCTGGAAGAGCAGGTGTTATGTGGGAACTATCTTCCCTGGCCTTTTTGCCTCTGCTTAAGCCCCAATATCTTCATAGCCCCACATCTCCTGTGCTCCACACCCTGTCCAACACCACTTTCCTGTACAGTGGCTGGAATCAGTTCTTTGGAACTCTTATTCCTCAATTGGGTGTTAATATGTTATGGGAACAGTGTAAAAGGTTCTTCCTCCTTCTTGAAACAACCACTAATACTACTGCACTAGGGTTTCAAATTGTTGGGGCAGAAATTTCAGCAATAAGAATCACTGTCTTACAGAACCAATTAGCCCTTGACATGATGTTGGCAAGGGAAGAGGTGTCTTCAAACATATAGGCTCTTCATGCTGTGTGTTTATCCCTATGATGGTAATCGTAGTCTATTTAAAAATATTAATAAACTTCACCAAGCTGTCAAAGACTACAAAGAAGGCCCTATGACTGCTCCATTTTATAATGGAGGCATCCTTGGATTACTTTCACAGATATTTTCTGGTATAGGAGAAAAGATTATGCTTCTTCTAATCTCAGTATTGTCCATCTTGTTTCTGCTGTGTGTCATACTTGTAATAATCAAGAAGTGCGTATCCACTATAGTCCCAAGACCTTCCCCGGTGCCCCTTATGACTGTCACAACCCATGCTACAATGAGGAGATCCAGAGGTTCTTTGCTGGAGATTAGCAGAGTACCTTCCATAAGGTCCATTGCCTCTCAGGTCTCTAGGATGTCTTCCCAATCTATCCAAGAACAAAGAGCCCCATCTATTGCATCTGTGATATCTAGTGACCATGGCTATACTCCTATGAGAAAGGGAAATACTTTTCAGCCAGATTGAATACCCACTCTTCTAACACATCATTGTAAAATGCTGCAAAACAAAATAGATTCCTTTTTCATCTTACATGAAGAATGATTACTTAAGGAAATAGATTGATTAAGAGGCTTGAGCTACTCTTAGCCAATAGCTATATACAAATGTTGGTGTTGTCCTATAGGACAAAGCAGAGGGACTGAGAGAAGAGGAAAACTGGGCTATGAAACTGCTGCAACTATATAGGCCATAAAATGATAGCAGGCCTGAAATAAAATGCTGTATATTAAAGTGACAGCTAGAATGATTTGCTAAGCATAACGAAAATATTTGTAATTTGCTGTGCTGGCGCTATTTGCAACATGTATCTGCAAAGTAATTAGTTTCAGAAGCAATTTTGAACTAAGAGTATCTTGGGCATTGGAAAATAAGGAACTGAAAGTAGCTGATGGATAGAGGTCTGAGATGTACAGGGGTATATATAGAGACTGCCGGTCAGTATAAGAGAACAAGGAAGTAACTTTGTAAAATTCTACTTACTAAGGGGCTGTCAGAAGAAAAGGTATAAAAGAAGGAGATGGATTTCAAATCATGGGCACTGATAGTAACTATTCCTTGCTACTATCAGTGGCCATGATTTGAAACCCATCTCCTTCTTTTATACCTATTCCTTGCTGGATCCAGCTATTTTCTTTGGACCTCATTGCAATGGGTTGCTGATGTAAGTAATGCTGTATTGATTTACTTTGATGGCTATTCATGTTCCAAATTGCTCATGAAATAAACCTCTGACTCTTAAAGTAAGAATTGTTTTGTTTGTGTTGCTGTCTCCATGTTTTATTGGGTTCATTTTGTGACAATACTTTATTGGCAACATTTTGAAATGGCATTTTAAAATGCTGGAAACATTTGGTTGATTTTTGGAAAAAATTGCTTGAACAAAATCATAAGTTGGTTTTTCGCTTTTCAATTGGATATAATGTTGAAAACGTAGGCGATGGTGCCATCTTCTGGTGAAAGAAACTAAACTATATTTTTACAAGTCTGGAAATGTCCTTTTTTTTTTTTTTAATAAAGAATTTTATTAATTTTTAAAACAAACAAACATAATCACAAACAAAACAAAAACATAAGAAACATAAATATCTTTTTGGACGGCAGTTTGATCCGCGAGTTACATCTTTTGTTATCAGACATAAATTCAAGTTCATGCTTACTTTTATATTAGCATTCCATTTCTTATTCACTATTTTACATTTTCTATATAGCTTCTCTCCCTCTTTTCACTCTCTTAATTTCTATATATTATTTCATCTCAATTTAACTCATTATCTTATATCCTTTGTCTGTCCTGTTTCTAGCTGTCTATTATCTTTTCTTCATTAACACAAAAAATTTCTGTTTAATGACTGATTGGAGTACTAATGCCTTATCATACTTATCCTTCCCCTAGTTTTAAAGCTTAACATAACACAATAATTTTTCAATATCAGATTCTGCGTGAGCATTTCTAAGATAAGACTCAATATTTTAAAACAAGGAAAAAAAAGAAAATTTTTTCTTTCGTTTTTTAAATATAATAATATAATTAAAACAACAATCCCCATAGCCAATATTAAAATTAATATGCATTAAAATTAATATTCATTTAAAGTCCTTAAACATTTTACAACAATACCTTTCTTAAAATAAGATTGATCATGCTTCTATGGGTGACATTTATAGATTTTGCTTAGTTACTTCCCCCTATTTCACTCTGAATGTTTTTAAAATATTATTACACAATGACGAATGTTCCCTTTTTTCTTTAATTTCAATTTTCTCTCAATAATTGATTTCATTTATTTTATTTAACAAAAGAGAATTTTCGCGAAATTACATTAAGAATATTTTTGTCCCATTTTATAAATCATGATATTATTCCAATTTTATAACATTATTTCAAATACAGAGTACAAACGAGAAACACATCTTAAAGTACTCTTTTGGGGGGCCAAGAAATCTTCTTTTTATCAATAATATGTTTAACCCATTATCTTACACATACAAATTCCTGTTTCTTAACAATCTTGTGTCTTACATCTGATAGTCTTACATCTCTTACACTTCATTATATCATCTCACATACTTTCTTTCACTTTACCTTTTCTCTTCCCTCTTTCCTCCCCTTGCTTCTCACACTCTATACGCTATCCTTTTTTACCCCCTTGTTCTCTTAATTCATACCCACCCTCTTGTGTATTCTTCATTTTCTGTTGCTGTCATGGATGTTGTGTCCCACTTTTCAACCTTGTTTTCGCCCTTTTTTGTTTGTTTTTTTTAATAACTTAAATTCTCCATTCTCTTTCTCAATCCCTTCCCTTCTTCGCCCAAGATAAAGTTGCTGTTCATTGTAGGGGATGGTTTCTTCTTCATCCCAATCTTCTTGTTCTTGTAGTTTCTCATATGTAGAAATTGCCCATTTCTAAAGAAAGAAAAAATAGAGCTAAAAGAATCCTTCCTCTTTCTTGTTTACTCTTGTTCATATTTTATAAATTCCATTTTCAGTTCATGCCATAAGTATGCCATTGTAAAAAAAAAAAAAAAAAAATTTAAAAACGACCAATATGATTTTAATCATTCAAAATAAGGCAATTTCCAAAAGTCCCCAAAATTCAAAACAAATCCAAAACACTACAGTCTATTTCATTTTAACACCTTCTTCTTATTTTTCACAGTTTTTTTTTCTTATCTTTAATGCTTCAAAAAAACTTCAAAATTCTTTTTATCCAAAATTTCTTTTTAACCTTGCAATCCATTCTGATAGAATAGCCAATTATGATGACAAAATAGAAAAAAGAAATCCAATAGTAAAGAGCCGGAGCAAAAACCAAAGAAGAAAAAGGATAAAATAAAAGTGCAAATAAAAATATTACATGAGAGTTTAAAATATAAAAAGCGCTGGCGAGTAAGATTTCACGAAGTATATATGGACTTTGCACACTGCACGTTTAATTTATTTATATATCCAGGCTCTTATTATGACCCTCTTCTCCAGCACTACCATACTTGATTGATGTGGTGTGTAAGCTTAGACGAGCCTACTTTCAAGACCAAGCCTCAAATGTTGAAATATTGATCAAGAAGGTCCGAGGAAAAGGGTCGACTCTGTAGATAATATTTTGTTATGCCTGTGCTGCTCCCTCCATCTTCATCACGATAGAATGTCCTTTGAGAAGGAAGTAGTTTATACATTTTCCCCAGTTCAAATAAAGTAGCTTTCAAGCCTCTAGTTGGCACGTGTTGCAAAAATCTGCTTAATACTTTCCCCCCCCCGCAGCCAGAAGAAGAGTAATCCGTATTACAAAACTCAGAGAAAAGAAAGAAAAAAATGCAAAGGGGTTCTATCCTAATGAAAATTAAAAAATCAAAAAGAAAGCATGAAGAATAATATGTAAGAAAAAATTTTCAATCTGGATTACCTTGTAGCAATCTTAAAAGTCACATTAAAGTCCTCAGAAAGAATAGAAGTAGTTAAGGAAAGGAATCCAAGCCTGCAAATTTGACATCACTTTGAAAAAAAGGACCGCCATCGCTTAAACCAATTCCAAAGTCAAACAAAAATAAAGTCACAGGTTTTCTTCCTTTGTTCAGGATATCCTTTCAGGTCTCCAGCCAATTTACATTACAGAAGGTTTTCTCACCCAACCGACACACATATCGGCTCGAGCCACTTTCTTTTCGGAGCTGTCCCGACTTCAGCAGCTTTGGAGGCTGCCTTTCCACGCAGCAAAAAGGGCTTCCTTCCCGGATCAAACAAGAGATTTGCGATATCTCTGGGATCCTGGGACTGTGGCCTTCACAATCCCCGTCTCTACGGGACGGTTTAGGTCCGTTAGGACCGACCAGGGGCGAAAATATCAGCTGCGATCTTAGAGCCCCGAGATCGCAGCTGTAGCACCGAGACGAAGCTCTGCCTTCCCAAGTCTGGAAATGTCCTTGAAGTAACATCTGGGAGATTGTTTTGCTTTCTTTTTTTCTCTTTGCATATTGTCTCATATCTATTTTCTTCATGGCTAAGAAGCAATTTTTTGAGACTTTTGAAAATTGCTATATAAAATGACTTTATATAAAGTCATAAAAATCTGGAATTATCATTGAAACTAAAGAGTTGGCTACATGGCTTATGAAGATATGGCAAAACCTTAGCATACAGGAATTAAAGGGGAAAAAGACTTATTGGGAAACTTGGAAGAAGTAAACTGGTGGAGGACTACAAAGAACAACAAATACTGTGCATTCTGAGGAATGATTTGGGGACTAAGAGAAATGTTTTAATACTGGCTTTTTGGTGTTACAGACAACGGAGAGATTGAGACCTTGGTAGATTATTCAGAAACTTTGTGATTTATTAAGATAAAACAAAATGCTTCAACAGGGAAAAATAAGTATATTTCAAAAAGAAATATTATTGATCAAAGTATTCATGAAACCATAACAAAGAATCACAAGGAGATAAAGGATTTGTTACTTGCTATAGTTGTGAGACCAGAAAAAGTTCAGCAAATGACAATGAAAAATAAACAGGTAACCCTGAAAATAGAGGAGAAAGTAGAAAAAACAGAGGAAAGGATAGAGCTGATAAAACAACAAATAAATAAAAAAGACAAGGAGGAGATACTCAAAATGGATGAAACAGACCAGGTAGATTACACATTAAGAGATCAAAAAATAGAATTGGATAATCAAAAAGACATTTCTGAAGTAAGGATAGAGACATTGATAGATATAGTGAAGGTTAGGGAGAGAGAGAGAGAGAGAGAGAGGTGGAGACACAGGGAATACTTAGATTCAATATGAATGATGCATGAAGATATAAAACACTAAGAGAGGAGTATGGAAAACATGCCAAAAAATGAACAAGAATTTAAATACCAAAACAAGTAAGAGATGATGGTAGAAATTATTACCTATTAATAACTATTAATTTCTAGATGTTTCTAGATCTATTTTTATTATTTTTTTCCTAATATCTTCCCAGATATTGATATTAGGCTGATTGGTCTGTAGTTTCCTAGGTCTGATTTTTCCATTTTTTTGAAGATGAAAACCACACCAGCTATTTTCCAGTCCTCTGGTAGTTCCCCAGTGCTCCAGAATTTTTAATAGGGTACAATGGTTTTGAGATAACATCTGCCAGTTCGTTCAGAACTCTGGGATGTAATTCATCAGCTGTCAGTGATTTATATTCATCAAGGTTAGACAGGTGTTCTCTTACAATTTTTTTGCTCATTTTAATTTTTATTTCTAGTCTGTCTTTTACAGTTACTGTATGTTTTTGGTAGATTGGGCTATAGTTTCTTTTTGCCTGAAGACTGATGCAAAGAATGAGTTAAGCAGCTCTGCTTTCACATATTGCCTGTTACTTCCTTGCTATCTTCTCTCTTTAGTGGACTGTTATATGTGCCAAAAATAGATTCAACAACCAAAGAACCGTAAAAAGGCTTTTTTATTCAGAAAATTTGCAAATATCGGAATAGGACTTCATCTCCTTAACATTAGGAGTTTAAAGATGCCACACCAGAGGTGGTATTCAGCAAGTTCTGACCAGTTCTGGGGAACTGGTAGTGGAAATTTTGAGTAGCTAGGAGGACCGGCAAATATCACATCTGACTGGCCCCACCCCCATCTATTTTCTGCCTCCTGAGTCTCAGCTGATCAGCTGTGTCTTCTTTTGTTGCCCTGCACAGGAAAACGGAGCTGGAAAGCAGGTTAGTGGGATGGGGAGGGAATGGAATTTTGCAGTAACCTTCCCCTGCCATACCTACCAAGCCATGCCATGCCCACCAAGCCATGCCCACAGAACCGGCAGTAAAAAATTTTGAATCCCACCACTGCGTCACACCTAGGAGTGGTTATTACATTTATAGGGTTTTACATATATGTATGTTACGTCATTCTTCCTGTTATACTCTTTTAGTAATTTAAGGGACTTTCTCTCGGTATTTTTCCACTAACTCCTCCCAGATGCCCATCTCTTGGAAAGTACCTCGTTCTCATTGCTTGTCTTCCTGTTATGACCATCTGGGTAATTTTGTAATACAATAGATCATTAACCAGTTCTGTTCAGGTCAGGATGACCCAAGATCTTTTTCACATATATGTATGTCAAAAATATTCCAGTCCCATATTCTAGCCAAAAAGCTGACATTTGCTACAGAACATAACAAGTTACAGAACATAACAAGCTTATTTGTTATAGTTATATAACAGTCCAGTAATCTTTGCATAGTTCAAAAATCGGATAAATATAGCTTCCCTTATGTTCCTCATTTTCAGAGGTGTAACTTTTAATATGTAATTCCCACATATGACAATTCACCCTCTCTTTTGGTACCATCTTGCACCTGGGAAGGGGCATTAGTGCTTACCTGATATGCCCATTCTCTGTGAGCTGTGAAGAGCATCTAGACTTGGAAGGCGCTTTCTTTTGTCGTCTGATAGGCTGAGCTGAATTCTGAGGACACTCGTCTTTGAGGCTCCTCCTTAGTGTCCCCAGTTTTGGCAAAGTTGAAGTGATAAGTTCATCATCATTCTCCTTCATCTTTGCTCTATAGACTTGGCCAGAATTGGACCACTAGACAGACTCTGGGTGGGGCTAGATGCTCTTCACAGCTCACAGAGAATGGGCATATCAGGTAAGCACCAACACCCCTTCTCCAGATGAGCTGTTCAGAGCATCCAGACATGGGATATACCAAAGCTTGGTGTGTCCTACAGGAGGGTCTCTGTCCAGTTGGAGTCCCCTTTTGTTACGTGTGGATTCGTTGTAATACTTGTCTGCTGAAGGCTGCTTCAGTGGAAGCAAAAACATCCAGTTTATAGAGCCTTATGAAAGGTGACGTTGAAGCCCACATTGCTGTCCTACATATTTCTTCGATCGATGCTTGAGTGGCCCAAGCAGCTGATGTTGCAGAACTCCTATTGAATGTGCTGTAATGCCTGTGGGTACAGGCAATGACTTTGCAATCGTGGCTTGTAGCCATTTGCCAATTGTCGATGATGTGACCTTCCTGCCTTGAGTAATTGGTTGAAAGGAGACGAAGATCACCTCTGTCTTTCTAAAAGATGCAGTTCTGTCTATATAGATTCAGAGTGCACGTCTTACATCTAATAAATGCCATTGTCACTCTAGACTGTGAGATGGTCTAGGACAGAAGTTGGGGAGTATCAACTCCTGAGCTCTGTGGAAGGTTGAATTAATTTTGGGAATGAAGGTTGGATCTAGACGAAGGACAACTCTGTCAGAATGAAAAATGCAGAGATCTTGTCTGACTGATGTCAACTAAAAAGATACTCCTTTGGTATTTTTAGCTGCCAGAAAAAGGGAGTGGGGAAAAACAAGACATTCCTTAAATGCCTAGATAATCACCCCAGCAACCCAAAGTTGTTAGGGCATAAGAAGGTTATTGGAGAGTATGATGGATGACTCTTGGAGATGGATGTGTCCCATTGGAGAAGTCAAATCCAGGGGATGGGGGGAAGACCAGGGTCAAGGGGGAAATGTATGATGTAATTTAGTATCATTTGCACCCAGCTAATCACCAACATGGCCACTTCTAACAAATCAATTTTCTTTTCTCTGAGATGTGGCTAGAGACTTTTGATTTGAATGAAAGTGGATTTTCAGTCCGCTTCATTGAAAGTGGAGCCCTGACAATTGACAGGATGGCTAGATTAGAAATTTGTCTTGCAGATGTTATCGCTACTAAGAATACCATTTTGTAAGTAAGTAGATGGATACTTGTGGTTCTCAAAGGCTCAAAGGGTTGTTTTGTGAGTGCTGTGAGAATCTTGGAGTATCTGTGGACTACTGAAGGTCTTAAATTAGTGGCCCCATGGAGGAAACTGCATATTGTTGGGTGATGAGGGATGGATCTTAAGTCACCACAGGTAATGACCGAGGCTAGAACTGCCACTTGTCTGCGAAAAGAGTTTGGTGAGAGTTCTTTGTCTAAACCTTCCTGAAGAAAGTCAATATTTGTGCCACAGATGGAGAGGTGGGGTCTATTTTCACTTTGTCACACCACCTGCAGAAGATGTCCCAGGCAGCGTTGTATATTCAGTTCATTGTTGGCCATTTGGCTGCTTGGATCGTAGAGATGCTTTATTGGAGAGTTTCTCACCTTTCAGATGTCACCGCTCAAGTGCCATATGGCTAGGTGCAGACATTGTGGGTCCAGATGTTGAATTGGACCTTGTGTGTGCAAGACTCTGTCCAGCGGGATTCTCCATGGGTCTGTTTTTGACAGATTCCTGAGATCCATGAAACATGGATGTCTTGGCCCGTAAGTTGTCACCAACAACAATTCCGCTTTCTCCTCTAAAAGCTTTTGGACCACTTTGGGAATAAGTGGGAGAGGAGGGAAGGCATAGAGGAGATCTTGAGGCCAGCAACAGCATAGAGTGTTGACTCCCTCTGCTCCTTGTGTTGGAAATCTTGACATGAACCTTGGGAGCTGTGTGTTGATAGGTGAGGCAAAGAGATCTATGATCGGTTGGCTGAACAGATATGACAACTCCTGGAACAGTCTCTGATGCAGGCACCACTTGGAATGGTCGACAGTGGCCCTGCTCAACCAGTCTGTCTGGATGTTGGACTGTTCCGAGATGTGTTCTGCTTTGATGGAGATCAAGTTCCTCTCTGCCCAGTGGTACAGCTTCTCTGTCTCTCTCATCAGTGATTTTGAATGGTGCCCCCTGCCTGTTTATATGGGCCTTTGTGGACACATTGTCAATCAGGATGAGGACATGTTGCCCCTGATTCAGAGATAGAAATTTGTAGAGGGCCAGATGTACTGCCCTAAACTCCAGCCAATTTATGCTGCAGGCCTGTTCTGTCATGGACCAATGACCCTGAGCTGTGAGGGACTGACAGTGTGCCCCCCATCCAAACAGACTTACATCTGTTGTGATAGTCTGTCTGTGAGGGTCCTTGAAGACAGCCCTTGTTGATGTTTACTGTGGTTCATCTGTGTAGAGAGATGAGGACCTTTGATGGAATGGTGACCTTGGATATAGAATTGCTCCTTCCTGACTGCTGATATGGGAGCAGAAACCATTGAAGGGTTCTGGAGTGGAGTTCGGCCCAGGGAATAATAGAAATGCAGGAGATAATTTTTCCTAGCAGTTTGGATAATTGGGCCAGGGATACTCTTTTCGTAGTCCTAATTTCCTTTGACAACTGCTTAATGCTACTCTGCCTATCTGGTGATAGGAATACCCTTCCAGCCACTGTATCAATGATAGCTCTCAACTGTAGGAGCCGAATTGAAGGTGTTAAATGTCTCTTGGCCCAATTTATTGAAAAACTGTGCTCTTGTAGAGCTTGTAAAGTAATCTGAATATCTAGTTCAGCTTGTCAGCTGGATGATGACAAAATTAATATGTCATTGAGATAGCATTGTAACCTAATAGGGTGACTTCTAAGATGGGCTGCTAATGCCGCTAGAATGTTTGTAAAGGTTCGGGGGACAGAAGCTAGGCCAAATCGAAGAGCTTTATACTCAAAATGGTGGTTATTATAACAGAATCTCAGGAATCTGCTGTGTGTGGGTCTGATGGGAATATGCTTCTGTTAAATCTATTGATGTTAAGATGTCTCCTTGTCTTATACTGAGGAGGATTGATTGTAAGGAGCTCATCTTAAATCTGCTGTAGATCAGGAAGCAATTTAGGCATTTTAAATCTAGACTGGTTCTCCACCCCCTTGAACTTTTTGGGACCACAAAGTATAAAAACCTTGCCCATGTTGACCCACCAGAACAGGTTGGATTGCATGGATCTCCAACAAATGCTGGATTGCAGTCTCCACAAGAGTCCTTTTGGTAGGATCCCTTGAAACAGGCCACATCATGAAGAAGCTCAGGGGTGTGGAGAGGAATTCCAGAGAGAGAGAGACCTGATCTTATTGTCTCTCTGACCCAAGCATCCAATATTGTAGATTCCCATTGTTCTGCAAATAGCCTTAACCACCCTCCTATGGGAGAATTGGGAATTATTTTACTTGGGGTGATGAAAGGACCTGTTGCCTGTCCCATGAAAGGACCTTTTGTTCTGGCCTCGCCTCCTATTTTTGTCCCCAAAGTCAGATCTTTCTTCCTGCTGTCCTTGTCTATACCCAAAGGGCCTTTGTGATCTTTGGGAGTAGTATCCTTGATAGAAGGGGAGAAAGGAACCCCTCCAAAAGGACTGGGAAGTTCTACTGTCTGGCTTGCAAAAAAGAGAGGAGAGGATCTTTTTCTTATTCCGTGATTCCACCAAAAGTGGATCCAGGGCAGATCCAAATAACTTAGTTCCTTTTAAACGGGCAGATGCTAATTTCCATTTATGTTTGATGTCCACTTGCCAATGTTGGAGCCAAAGTAGGTGTCATGCCGTGACATGTGACATTATGTCTCTAGATGAAAATTTGACCGAATTAAAGGTTGTATCTGCAGAGAATTCTGCGGCAGTCATGACTTTGGCTATGCTCTGATGTGCTCTGGTGTTTGATGAGGGAATGGAATCTCTCAGATGTCGAAGCTACCTTAGGGAAGATCTGGTAAAGAATGAGGCTGCTGTAGCCACCCTGATAGCCCATGTGTCTGCTAAGTGAACCCTGCAAAGGGCTAATTCTGCTCTCTTGTCCTCTGGCTTAAGAGCTTCCTCCGCTTTGGTAGGTATAGCAGAAGGAAAGGCGAGAGCAACTACTGGCTCATCTACGATAGAGGCTAGTAGAGAGTTAGATAAATCTGGTGCTAAGTTGTAGAATTTCCTGTCATATCCCATTGGACTGGGATAAGAGGACCATTGTTTCTGAACTAATTCAGTAAACATTTGTGAGACTGGAATAACTTTCACCTCTGTGACAAGTTGAGAAAAAAATAAATCTTCTGACTCCTTCGCTGAAGGCAGTTGGGAGGCAGAGTTTGGATTGCCAAGGCATGCCATGTTCTTTGCCTTGAACAGTAAAGATTTAAATAAATGTGAGTGGAACAGACCCATGAAATTGGGTTAATTGGGTGCTAAGCTCTCATTGTCTGACATGTCCTACTCTATCTGCTCTGTCTCAGACCAGGATGAATCATTGTCCTGAGAAGATACAGACACAACCTGTTCCAACTGGTCTATTTGGTCTTCCCTACATTGAAGCCCATGGTCGGGCGTGTGAGATATTAGGAGATTTGCTCCCTTGGAAGGTGAAGGATTCAAGTTGAAGTTGAATAGATTCAGCTCTGCTTAGCGATCTATGCAATTGAAGATCATGGTTGGGTTTTGCCTGTTGTTGCCTAGCCATGAGGGTCTGTTGCACTCCTGCTCCAATGCCTTGCTTAATAGCTTGTTCCATCCAGAGTCTCATATGTGAAGGAATTTCTTGGGGAGCTGTAGGAAGCTGTAGACATGAATGTCACCTCTGGAACCCATGGTACAAATAATACAATTGATTTGTTTGGTCTTGCGAGATGTTACAGTGCCTGGATTGTGTTGACAGATCCAGGGGAGAAGCTGGGATTGGTACTGGAATAGGAGCTATTGTATGAGGATATACTATTTGCTTATTCTTTTCAGCATCACGAAGGCACCTTTTGAATTGTTTTTCTAGTGCTCTCTGGTACCTCTTGGCATCTTTTTCGGTGGCCTTTGAAGGCTTTTTAGAATTAGATGATTTACTCTCGGTCTTAGTCATAGTTTTTCTGGCTTTTGTGGCTGCCGCTCCAGAGCCTGAAACAGTGGAGCTGATGGAACTTCCACTTTCCATTACAACCCCTAGTTACAGGAGTTGTGTGAATATGAGGTTTAATTTTACTGGTGATTAACATGCCTAGGGACCTGTACCAGTATGGACAGGGATCCCTATGCAATTGATTTAATTCCCCCTCTTTTTAATTTTAATTCCCCCTCTTTTTAATTTTTAATTTTAATTTATTAATTAATTGATTAACTAATGTGATAATAAATTATAAATATTTACAATGAATTTTAATTTAATTGCAATCAATTCCAATTAAGATACACCTTGACTGCCCAGATGAAGTTGAGTTTGCTGGGCCAGTTAGGAATAAACACAAACGCACAAATCCATACACAGCAGCTGAGAATGGTGTACCTGAGAGGAAGAATGGAATCTTACAAACAATGAAAGACTCACTGCTGGAGGATTCTGGTCTGAGCAGGTCATATTAAGGTGAAATCATGTTGCCTGCTAATTATTTAATCAATAGGCTGTGGAGTTCATCTATTAATAATACTCCACATGCAGTGTTATATGAGAGAAAGCCATCTCTGGCACATTTAAGGGTGTATCAGATCCATATATCTGTTATTTCTTCAGTGGAAGAAGGAAAGGGGGGGGAGACTGATAAAGAAATCCTTTCTTGATGTAACCTGAATATATTTAATCTTATATCAAATTTGTATAACCGACACATGATACAATAGAGGGAGGAAACCCAGAAGGCCGGAACCTATCACCTCTGAGAGGCACAGCCAGGAGATGAGAAGACCATAAAAATTCCATGGTGAGATGTGTCCTGGGAATCTNTTTGGTTTCACTAAATACACATCGAGATAAGGGGAGTTGTTCTAAACTCCCTTATCTCTCCCTGTATGCCTGAGAGACCTTAGACGCTGCTTTGAACTCCTAAATGAATTGTCTCATCTCAAAAAGGATTCCTTTTGATACATTTGGTTTTCAGAAGTTCATTCTTGTTAACTGAATGGGAAAAGGTTCTGTAGCCTAATAGAGTGTTTGGAAGCAATGCCAATAGGTGCATATTCCAAAAACAATCAGGAGAAAAGGTCAACTAAAGGCTAAAAAGCTCAGGTTTATGTGCTATGAGCCTGGCTTAAAGAGCTATCGCTTTAGTGATGGGAGCAAAATAATAGTGATTCCCAGGTCTGCTAGCTTTGCAGAGCAAAATTGGAACATAATTGATGCCAATTTTTGGAATGATTCATTTAGTGATGGTGGTCCACTTAGTGGTGGTAACTCAGTAACAGTGTTCAGGGAGGAGAAGCTGAAAAAGAACAAGAAAAGGAGAAAAGGAGTCAGGAGAAGATGATTGCGGTGTCTGCTATCCCGCATTAGATGGGCACCTCATGATAGGGAGCGAAAGGAGAAAGAAACGACAGG
>BHFT01000355.1:0-39485 GCA_004320025.1 Laticauda laticaudata
AAAAAAAAAGTCCTTTTTTTTTTTTTTTGGTCTCAACCGGCGGGATGACCGGATGAAATACAGAGGCCTGTCGGATGCCAACAACGTTCTCCTAAAATTTCCCTCAAATTAAAAACATCATTTTTCCCTCAAATTGTTCCCTCAAATTAAAACATCATTTCGGGTTTTTTGCAATTAATGTCATTCTCTTTTTCCAGGGACCCAGAAAAACTGAAAGACGCAAGAAGATGCTTAAGGAGTCTGTTGGCAACTCTCTCGGTGTCCTATGTTGCAAATGAGAGATATCGGATAACCAATCGTACACTAAATATCCTCTCTGAATATCTTCTTGGTTCTATTTTGAAGTCATTTGCTCCCCCCTCAAGCGCCGTTCGGGAAAGGACATCTGAGATTCCCAGCCGAGAAACAACTCTCAAAAATAAACCTAAGGGGTCCTTCATAACCTGACTTCGTTCATTTTAATTATTTGCTTTTTGAAGTTATTTGGGTTTGGGGAAACAGCGTTACCCCAATGCACCAGGTCTGGTGCAGAGTGCAAATCTCAGGCAATATTACTTGCGGTGGCTGGGGATGATGGGCACAGTACTCTAAATTCTGGCAGGCACCCAACAGAGACAGTTGAAACCAGAAACAGAGAGTCTCAAATCAGTCAGAATAGAGCTGGAAGGGATCTTGGAGGTCTTCTAGTCCAAGCCCCTGCTCAAGCAGGAGACCCTATACCCAGGACGGTGAACCTATGGCACGCGTGACACAGGTGGCACGCATAGCCATTTGTGCCAGCACACAAGCCGCAGGCAAACTTCCCTCACTGCGCATTGTGTCGCCTCGTAGCTACTTTTCAGGCCATTTGAGCCTTTTACGGGCTCTCAAGAGCTGAGGAAAAACTTCTGCAGGCCGAAAAATGGGGGACCGTTTTGTCACTCTGATGTTTTCCGGAAATACCGGAAAGTGACTGAATGGGCAGTTTTCGGCTGAAGGGCTTTCCTCAAAACCTCTGAAGTGTGCGGCCTATGTAAGCTGATTTTCAAGCCAGTTGAGCCTTTTCAGCTTCCAGAGTTTGGGAAAAGCCTTGCAGGCGAAAATGCCCATTCAGTCACTTCGGTATTTCCTGGAAAACATCAGAAAGTGACAAAACGTCCCATTTTGGGGCCTGCAAGTTTTCCTCAAGGCTCTGAGAGGCGTAAAAGGCCTCCAACGAGCTGAAAAACCCAATTTGGAGGTGCAGTGAAGGAGGGGTGGTGGGATGACAATTGGGTGCATGCAACAGGGGCAGGGTGGGCGCCGCCATTTCTTCTGGTGCTGGTGGGATGGCACCAAGGCAAAGCACAGTGAGGTGCAAGCCATTTGCACATTTTTGCAACAGGGTTTCCAAAAAGATCAGATACCATTTCAGGACAGGTGGCTGTGCCATTTCTTCTTAAAAAATTCGTGTTTGGAGCACCCCAACTTCTGGTTTTATTGTCCCCATTGTAGGGAAGCTTTCTCCTTTTCATTCCAGTTGCTTCTTCTCTGATTAGTTTCCATCATTATTCCTTGTCCTGCCCTCTGTGCTTGGAGAACAAATTTGACCCCCCTTCTTCTTTCAAGCCCCTCAAATACTGAAATACTGCTACCATGTCACCCGTAATCCTTCTCTTTGGTCATACCCAATTCTTGTAATCAGTCATAAATGGTCTGTTAACACTCTCTTAATTTGAAATGAGCAATCCAGGACTCTGAAAACCTATCTAGAATTGCATCCCCTTTTTGCAAACAGCTCTCATTTTTACATATTGCCTTGTTTGTTAACTCGTAAATATCTTTCTCTGTGCCCCATGCAGCATGCCTGGCCCAACATTAGCAGACAAATAATCCTGAGCTAATGGGGAGGAAAAACACCCTACTTAAAAAAAAAGCGAAGCAAAACATTTAATGCTGATGACACAGCGATCTCCATTAAATGCCAAAATGGCATCAGCCAATCCAGGGAAATCTTACTTGCAGACGAGCGAGAAAAACCCTTCGACAATGGAAAAAGAAATCCTAGTTTTCCCCAAACTTTCTGCGTTCCGCTGCAGGAAATGGAACTGGAGAATGGGAGCCTTCTTCCCAAAAATGTTTAAATATTTATTTTCGATCTGTCTGTGAGAGAGACGTCATTTCTCCTTGAAGTTCAGTTGTGCTGATGCATTTGCTTTTCTTCCCTGAATAGATTGCTTCTCACCAGATGGAGGCCTTCAGAAATAGGACAACCACAACTAACGCAAAGTCTACAGCTCTCTAAAGCCCGCCATTGCTATGTGTCACTTGCAAAGTGATTTCACAACTGGTTTCTCTCAACTGCAGCTTCATAAAAACACTTAACACGTACAAAGAAGGGCAGGTTTGACAGCTAGAAGGGGTCTGGTTGGTTCAGTTTTCATTTTTTTCCTATGTGTGATTCATGGTCTGGTTTCAAGGACAGGAAGAAACAGGAAAGCTGACAAAAAATATAAGTGGAAGTGAAATTTGAAATTTGAACCCTGGGATCAATTGCTTTAAAGACCACTTCTCTGTCTGGAAAACATCTTCAGGGAAGGTTTGAAGATGCCTGGAACTGGATGAAGTTTGTTGGCCAGCCTCCTTCCTTTTCACCCCTTTCTCAGATTCCATCACCACAAAAATAGAGAAATAGGCTCTAGAAATTGAACAACTCAATAAAAATAAAAAGTGATCCAGGAAACACACAGCCATTGAGCACAAATGGGCAATTTATTTCCTTCCTTCCTTCCTTCCTTCCTTCCTTCCTTCCTTCCTTCCTTCCTTCCTTCTCTCCCTCCCNCCTTCCTTCCTTCCTTCCTTCCTTCCTTCTCTCCCTCCCTCCCTCTCCTTCCTTCAACAATTTTTCATAGTCCATAAATAATCTGTGAATAATCTCTTAATTTGAAATGAGCAATTCAAGGCTTCTGTCCTTCCATCCTTCCCTCCCACCCTCCTTCTTCCCCCTCCTTCGTTTCTTCCCCCCTAACTTCTTTCCCTCCCAACCTCCTTCTTTCCCTTCCTCCCTCCCCTTTCTTTTCTCTCCTTCTTTTCCTTCCTTCCTTCCTTCTTCCCCTCCCTACCTCCTTCTCCTCCCTTCCTTCGTCCTTCTTTCCTTCCTTCCCTTCCCTTCCCTAATCAAAATCACCTGGGCCCTCCTTGGATGCCAACAAGATGACCCAAGATAACCACAGTTCATCACAGATGCACACCAGGGAATGCGAGAGGATGGTGAAAGAGTGCTGGATTCTTCCACACCTGATACCCATAAAATCCAGCGCCAATAATTAACCAACCGCAATCTCCCCTTTTGGCAGCAAAGAATCGCTCAGAGCAAAAACTCTTGAGCCTCCTCATTTTGCAGCTGCCAATAAACAATGAGGAAGGGAACAGTAAAATAGGGCCGTTTGGCCGACAATCTGGCCAGATTGCAACAACCTATAAATTCAGGGACGCAGCCGGAAATGCTTCTTCCCGCATAATTTACTGCAGCCGCTCAATGGTTGCATATGCACACATGTGCAGCCGCACAATAACATTTAAAAGGTAAAGGTAAATGTTCCCCTCACACATACATGCTGGTGGTTTCCGGCTCTAGCGGCCGGTGCTCGTCTCCATTACAAAGCCAAAGAGCCAGCACTGTCCGAAGATGTCTCTGTGGTCATGTGGCCGGCATGACTAAACACTGAAGGCGCACGGAGCGCTGTTCCCTTCCCATCAAAGGGATCCCTATTTTCCGACTTGCATTTTTTTTTTTTTTTTGCATGCTTTCAAACTGCTAGGTTGGCAGAAGCTGGGACAAGGAACGGGAGCTCACTCGTGACGCGGCGCTGGGGATTCGAACCACCAAACTGCCAACCTTTCTGATCGACAAGCTCAGTGTCTTTAGCCTCTGAGCCACCGCGCCCTTCTGACAACAGTTGACAGAACTTAAAAAGCCTGCAGGGATGCTGTTAAGCACCATGGACAACAACCCTGTGGAGGAAACAGAAAAGCTTTGAAAGCCGGGCAGCTAGGAAAATATTTATGCTTAACCAACAAGTTGAGACGCATCTTTTTCAAAGGGTTCAAAGTGATTCACTTCAAAATCAAAACACGTTTTTTAAAAAAAACTTCGAAGAAAACAGAAGGCAGGAAATGAAACCGTATCCAAATGGAAGCAGTGGCCAGGAAATGCCATTATTTTAAGGGGGTGGATAGAAATCTTAAGTTCAAGGGGGAGATAAAGTTAATCAAGGTCCTAAAAGTTTTAACCCACAATATAAGTCAAGCAAATGCATCAGGAGGCTGCGAGTTCAATTCTAGGCAGAGGCTAATATTTGGAATAGACTCTCCTGGTCAAGCAGGGGGTTGGACTAGACGACCTCCAAGGTCCCTTCCAACTCTTGTTGTATGATTTCATCAATGCGGGGTAGTTTATTTATTCTGCCTGGTCTCCAAATTGAAAAAAGAATACTTTGGCACAAAAAAGTCTCGCACACTTCAACTGGGTCAAAGCATATTCATGAATTCTTGAATTTTCAAAAATGCAATTTATTTTTGCCTCTCATTAGATCTGAAGGCTCTGATTTTAAGGGCAAAGGAGATTACAGAAATCTGCAGGACACCCTTGAGTTCTGAATTCAACTTTTACTTCCAAATATACACCCCAGGAATAATAACATCAGAAATAGCTGAGCTGCAGTATTCCTCTTGGAAAAGAAAAAAAGAATGACTCAATGTAAGTGTGGCAGAAACATCCTGGAATTTTTAGGGAGTAAGGTTTGGCTGTCCTCACAGTACAAAGAACGAACAGCTCAATTTTTCCCTAAATGGCATTATGAAAACATGGCAGCGAAAACTCAAGTGGAGAAGAAGGGGGGGGAAAAGGGAGTTAAAGATGGCACAAGTTTTTTTTTTTTTTTCCCACAGTCCCACCCCAAATCATGCNAAAGGGAGTTAAAGATGGCACAAGTTTTTTTTTTTTTTTCCCACAGTCCCACCCCAAATCATGCCATTTCTCCGAGCAATTTCTCCGAGGGACTCGCCATGGCAAGGAAACCTCCCTTTGATGACTTAGAGTGTGTGCCTCATAAAACAATTCCAAATTTGCATCTTGTCAATCAGCTGCTGGGACTTCAGCCTCTACTTATGTCTCAGCAAACCAAAACCACAACCTTGCATGTGGCCTGTAAATCATTTCTCCCACATATTGAAGAGCTGTGAACAGTCAACATCTGAGAGAAAGGAAGGAAGCTCTCGAGATGAATGAAGGAGCCTGTTGGATTTTTGGGGAGAAAAGATTTCCAGCCAGGAGAGGCTGGAATGAACTTAAGGAAATCATATACACACACTCACCCCAATAAATTCTTGAATATGTTCAGAAGTTTTAAGTCAACAACCTCCACACATGGTCTGCAGGTCTTCTGGATTTTGGTTGAGGTTCTTATTCCTCTACCAGAAGGATGCTACATTTGGACAAATTCAGTTTTGCCTGTACTGGCCATGAATATTCCTGGTTTGTCCATGAAGTTAGGTTTATTATTAGTACCACTTTATAAAGCCCTACTAAAGACCACACCAGGAATACTGCAACCAATTTTGGTCACCACACTATAAAAAAAGATGTTGAGGCTCCAGAAAAAGTGCAAAGAGCAACCAGGATGAGTTAGGGGACCGGATACTAAAACATGATGAATGGTTGCAGGAACTGGGCCTGGCTAGTCTAGCAAAGAGAAGGACCAGGGGAGACAGGATAGCAGATTTCCAATGTTCAAACATTGAATATACCAATCTTTGAGGGGTTGCCACAGAAAGGAGGGGGTCAAATCAAGATGTTGAGAGTTTGGGAAAAGTGCAGAGAAGAGCAAGCAAGATGATCAAAGGATTGGAGACGAAAACATATGAAGAACGGCTGCAGGTTTTGGATTTGGCTAGTCTGAAGAAAAGAATTATTAGGGGTGACATGATAGCAGCATTCCAGTATTTGAGGGGCTGCCACAAAGGAGAGGGGGTCAATTTATTCTCCAAAGCATCAGAGGGCAGGACAAGAAACAATGGATGGAAACTAATCAAAGAAAGAAACAACCTGGAATTAAGGAAAAACTTTCCTAACAGTGGAACAGTTTGCCCCCAGAAATTGTGGGCGCTCCATCACTGGAGGTTTTTAAGAAGAAATTAGACATTCTCTTATCTGAAATGTTATAGGTTCTCCTGCTTGAGCAGGGGGCTGGACTAGAAGATCTCCAAGGTCCCTTCCAGCTCTCTACCTCTTCTCAAATATGAAGGCATCTCTTCCATCCTGGATTTTATTAAGCCCAAGAAAGCCATGTTCTTTAAAAGCATTGAGATCAGACTTTGCTACCAGAACGTGATACGGAAAAGAATAATCCAGTAGTGTCTTTTTTGTTGATGGAAAGGATCAGTGCCTCCCTGCAACTTTGGTTCATAAGAAATGCAAAATGCAAACTTGATGATGTCCATTTAAAACCTTTTTTTAAAAAAATAGATCACTGTCCCATTTTTTTCCAAGACGTAAGATATTAAGCTGTTACCGCAAAAATCTTGCCTCTGAACATGTTTTTTTTTTCCTGGATGTGCCTCAAGAAAGAGTTCCGGGAGAGAAACATGGACTGTCTCCCCCAGCCCCGTTTCAAGGCCCCTTCTCCAGCAAAAGAAACTTGGATGGCACCGTCTTGGATCCATCACCAGGAGAAGGACGTGGAGTGGAACAGCTGAAAGGAGATCCAAGAACGGGCTGCGTAAACCTCAAAGGAAGGCAGCCAAAGGGGAAGGCAAAAACATCATTGCTGGAGAAAGCAGAGGAACAACTGAAGAAAGGAAATGTAGAGGAGAGGCAGATTAAAATAACATTAATTGGAAGGAGTTGGAAGGGACCTTGTAGATCATCTAGTCCAACCCACCATCCAAGCAGGAGATCCTACACCATTTCTGACAGAGGTCCAGTCTCTTCTTGAAGGCCTCCAGGGATGAAGCTCCCACAACTTCTGAAGGCAACTTCTGTTCCATTGGTGGATTGCTCTCCCTGTCAGAAAATTCCTCCTATTTCTAGGTTGAATTTTTCCTTGGTCAGTTTCCATCCGTTGTTCCTTGCCTGGCCTTCTAGTGCTTTGGCAAACAACTTGACCCCCTCCTCTCCATGGCAGCCCCTCAAATATTGGAAGACTGATGTCGTGGCATGGTAGAACTCCCCATTAATCAATCCCTGCTGAGCTTTGAATGGAAGACATGTATTACATGCATGGAGGTGCAACTGCACACTCTTAATAGGGCTGGGAAGCACTGCGGATGTGTGGGAACAAAGGCAACCAGAGTTTTGTGGCCAGAGCGATACACAAACACAAGTAATGAGTCAAAACAGCCAAGACACTGCATTACAAGCTCAGAAACTCCCTGGTGCAACATTAAAACCCTTCCCCACCTATCCATTAGGCTCCCGCATCACCTGAAGCACAGTTTAATTAGGGTTTACTGAATGCATCGTTAAACCCTTCACTTGCAGATGCGCTAAGCCATAAACTATGGCTGACAATCTAAAAGGTTTGCATTCAATCATCACCCCAAGCGTTAGTGCAGGTGTGTCCCCAACCTTGGCCAACTTTATAAGCCCTGTGGATTTCAACTCCCAGAATTCTGTAGCTGGCTGGGGAATTCTGGGAGTTGAAGTCCACAAGGCTTAAAGTTGCCAGAGTTGGATTTAAAGAGATTAATAACACTCTCCATCCATCACAGCATCACTTTAAATTCAGGTTTAAGCAAATAAAAGGGATTTGAAGATTAAAGTTTAGCTTCATCTGTTCACTGCTTTTCCTTCTGGAATTGGGTATGTCTAGTTTAATGAAAAGAAGGACTAGGGGTGATGTGATAGAACATCCATACATGCACACAGATACATGTATGTATGTATGTATGTAATAGGGGAGGAGATTTTACTGCTTATTCTTTTCTATCAGCACCCAGCCAGGGTGAACCCTATGTTATATTTAACTGATTATTTTTCCTCTTTTTTTGCACACTATTTTTTTCTCTTTTTGTAATTATTAGGGTTGAACGTATGCTTTTGTTTTCTTAGTTTGTTTTTCCATTTTCCATTTTATTTTTTATGATAAAACAATATTTTTTTTTAAAAAAAAAGGTTTAAGTGAATAAGCCACGATGGGCTCGATCCATGCATTTTACTAACATACCACCACACAAATCTCTCCAGATAAACCCAACTGAACTTTTGCAAGGCTTCGAGTGGAACCGAACCCTCCAGTTTTTTCTGCTTCTCAGCCGAAGAAAATTTGTGGTCCAGCCATTTGTGGGAGGGGGAAGTTCCACTTTAAGCAGCATGCATGCATTCCCCACCCCCACCCCCCAAAAAGGAAAACCATTTGTGAGATGACTGCAAAGGGGCTGTGAGAACAGAAAGTTCTCAGAAAACACAAATTGTGGCCTTTTAGGTTGGACGGTGTTGATGTCCAGTTTTTGTGGCGGACAAAGGATCAATTTTCTAACAGCCTTGGTGGCGCAGTGGTGAGAGTGCAGTACTGCAGGCTACTTCTGCTGATTGCCGACTGCCTGCAATTTGGCAGTTCGAATCTCACCAGGCTCAACGTTGACTCAGCCTCCTTCCGAAGTGGGGAAAATGAGGACAGAGATTGTTGGGTGAAATATGCTGACCCTATAAACTGCTTAGAGAGGGCTGCAAAGCACTGTGAAGCAGTATATAAGTCTAAGCGCTATTGCTACTGTTTCTACCTCTCTGTCTGTCTATCATCCATCCATATTTATCTATCTATCTATCTATCTATCTATCTATCTATCTATCTATCTATCTATCTATCTATCTATCTATCTAAGAGCCATAGTGGCGTAGTGGTTGAATGCAGTATTGCAGATTAACTCTGCCGACTGCCAGCAGTTTGATCCTGACCGGCTCAAGGTTGACTTCTGTCCTTCTGAAGTTGGTAAAATGAGGACTCAAGACTGTTGGGGGAAAGAGGCTGATTCTATAAATCACTTAGAGAGGGCTGGAAAGCACTGTGAAGCAGTATAAAAGTCTAAGGGTTATTGCTATCTATATGTACATCTATCCATCCATCCATCTATTAGCCGTGATGGCAGAGTGTTTAGCATGCAGCACTGGAGACTGACTCTGCAGACTGCCAGCAGTTCAATTCTCACTGGCTCCAGGTTGACTCAGCCTTCCGTCCTTCTGAGGTGGGTCAAATGAGGACCCAGATTGTTGAGGGCAAGAGGCTGACCCTGTAAACTGCTTAGAAAGGGCTGTACAG
Source organism: Laticauda laticaudata (assembly GCA_004320025.1). Taxonomy (NCBI): domain Eukaryota; kingdom Metazoa; phylum Chordata; class Lepidosauria; order Squamata; family Elapidae; genus Laticauda; species Laticauda laticaudata. The sequence continues at coordinate 9,276 of BHFT01000355.1, forward strand.
CACCGTGAATCGGTATATAAGTCTAAGGGCGATTGCTTTCTTAAAACTTCTCAAGGATGGTTTCAGAAGCCCCTGAGAGAGCCAAACAAGCCAGAGTCAGGTGGGATGGAGAGAGGTGTTGGTGGAGAGGAATGTCTCCCCGGGAGGAAGAACCCTGCTTCCCAACCCTGGAAAAGATTACCTAAGAGGGACTTCCTCGCTGGCCCTTTTCAGCATCCGTTCCTTCGCTTCGTTCTCACCATCTCCAAACCTTCCCAGCACAGTTGGTTCTGCAGCAGGATTGGGGGCTGGGGAGGAGGGGGGGGGTGAGGAGGGTAGGAGAGAAATGTGTGGGTGCTTTTTAAAGCATTCCTGCTATAAAAAGGATTGCGTTTTTCAAATCTGGCACACGGCGTCACAGATGCTTGCCAAAACGGGCCGAGGAGTGGATCAAAATTCTCCTGAGCATCCCACCTGGCGAACATTGCCCTTCTTCTCCTTGGACAAGAGAAGAGGCTCATGTCCTCTTGTTGCAAGGGGTGGGGGGGACAGGGGGTCCTGGAATGTTTCAGGGAAAGGACAAGTGCCGTCTCTATTGCTTGTGACATTTTTTGGACGAGGCACGGTTGACAAAATCCGCCCCAGTGAAGGTCAGGCAAGACACAGATTATTTTAAGCCGGCGTAAACCCACCTCTTGCCTCTTGGCTTATCAAGATGTCAACTGTTTGATGTTCTCCTATGGCCCTTGTTCCTTCTGATAGGACAGCTGATAGGACAGCTCAGATCCTATCGGCAAAAACGCCTAGATACACCGGTCCAATAATACATGAGCCCATTTTTATGGTTCTTACAGGAAAGGGAGGTGTAGAAAGGTATAGAAGAACGGGGGTAGGAATTGGGTTTGGCCAGTCTAGAGAAAAGAAGGACTGGGGGGGACACAATAGCAGCCTTCCAGTATTTGAGGGGCTACCACAAAGAAGAGGGAGTCAAATTATTTTCCAAAGCACCTGAAGGCAGGCCAAGAAACAATGGATGGAAACTAAAAGATGAGAGAAGCAATTAAGGAAATTAAGGAAAAAATTAAGGAAATTAAGGAAAAACTTCCTAACAGTGAGAACAATTAGCCAGTGGAACAGCTTTGCCACCAGAAATCGTGGGTGCTCCATCACAGGAAGTTTTTGAGAAAAGATTGGACAGCCACTTGTCTGAAATGGTAGAGGGTCCCCTGCTTGAGCAAGTGTTGGACTAAACCAATCCACTGATCACGTTACCAGCTTTGGGCAAATTTCACACTGCATTGAGTTTTCAACTCAATCTGGACAAGGAAACCCCCCAGGTAAGGTAGTCAAGGGCGGATATTTCCCCTGGCCAATGTCTGAAAGATTTGTCCACATGCAAGGAGAGGGGCGGGAGGAAGGGAGAGGGAGGAAGAGGAGAGAGGGAGGGAGAGGAGAGAAGAAAGAGGGGGAGAGAGGGAGAAATGGGGAGACAGAAGGGGAGAGAGGGAGAGAAGGAAAAAGGGAGAGAGGGAGAGAGCAGAGAGGGAGAGAGGAGGGAAAAAGAGGGAGGGAGGAAGAGATGGAGGGGGAGAGAGAGAAGGAGACAGAGTAGGAGGGAGGGAGAAATGGAGGGAGAGAGGGAAAGAAGGGGAGAAAGAGGGAGAGAGAGGACAGAGCAGAGAGGGAGGAAGAGAGGAGAGAGGAAAAGGAAGGGAGGGAGGGAGAAAGGAAGAGAGAGGGAGAGAGAGAAGGAGGAAGAAATGGAGGGAGAGGGAGGGAAAGAAAGGGAGAAAAAGGGAGAGACAGAGGGAGACCTGATTCCTTCTCCTTTTCCTGTCTCATCAAAAATACAGAAGGAGCAGATGGGTGTTTTCCTGCACCAAGCCTGTTAACTCAGCAGACGCCAAGATCCCCTCCCCGACATTANGGGGGGGGGGGGGGGGGGGGGGAGAGAAGAATCCTGTGTCTCCCTTTAAACCTGCCAGCGATTCTGCAGCAGAGAGATACACGCTTTCCTCTTGCAAGGATACCGGGTGCAGGCAAAGATGGGCAGGTATATTCAGGGAGAACCAGTTATAAGAGGAGCCGACAAAATCCTTCTTCCCGTCTCCTGCTTGACCCATGGGAAGAAAACGACAGGAGGCAGGTTCTTCCTCTTGCCACAAACCAGCCCAGCCCAAGGAGAAACAAGATCTTTTCTGGGTTTTTCCACAAGCACAGAATGGAAAGTGCACTCTTGTTCTGGGGTGTGTGTGTGTGTGTGTGTGTGTGTGTTTCAATACATAATTCCTAATTTTTATTTTTTTTTAAAAAAGGGACAAGTTATTCCTTTTATACACTCTGCNGTGTGTGTGTGTGTGTGTGTGTGTGTTTCAATACATAATTCCTAATTTTTATTTTTTTTTAAAAAAGGGACAAGTTATTCCTTTTATACACTCTGCAAATCTATCCTCCTGCCTTGTGTATTTGTTTGCAGGACCCACACAGCCCTTTGAAGGGGACGGACCTCGTCACTTCCCCGAGGCCCAGGCGGTGTGCACGCCCCAATCCACACACACACACACACATATCAAAGCAACTTCCAGAGAACCAAAACGCACAAGCTCGTCCTCACACCCTTGACACTCACAACACTGCCTCCGCAGAAGGAAACACTTTGAGATTCTTCACCAATCGCTCTTTTGGGGTCTGTGTGTGGCATTCATTCAAATCGTACCTGGGATGAAAAGTTACAGGGATATATATTGGTTATTCTCTCTGCCCAATCCTTGCTCTACAGCCCATCTACCTACTTCACGAAAACCCCTTCCCGGAGCTCTTGAGAGGAGTGACAGCCCTGAATTCCAGAGAGAAGGAAGCCAGGAACCATCTAAGTGCAGAAGTTAAATCTAAGGAGAGAAAATGTAGTTGAAGAATGAATGGAAGTCCAAACCCATACCTACAGAACAGGTACAGTACAATCTCTAGGTCAGGGGTTGCCAACCTTTTGGACCTCAGGGACCACCCCGTTTTCCGACCGATCAATTGTTCTTTATTTGAGATTGCAGGATACCGTCTCCAGCTCCGTTCCCGGGGGGTGGGTGGGGGGGAGAGAGACTTTTGGCTTCATGCAAGGAAAGCAGCAGAAGCCGCAGAAGTCTTTCTTTCTCTCCCCCAAACTCCGCCAGAAATGAGCCTTTGCCACACAGCCTCTTGGAAATAGGAGGCCTTGCAGGGTCCCAAAGACTCATTTCTGGCAGAGTTTGGGGGAGAGAAAGAAAGACTTTGGCTGCTTTCCTTGCATGCAGCCAAAAGCAGAAGAAAGAAAGAAGCGGAAAGCAGCAGCCAGGTGGCCAGGCCAGGTGAGTGGGGCGAGTGGGGCAAGTTCCCCCCCTCTACCCTTTCCCCCCTCCCCTCACTACCTTGTGTTGTTTGCAATGCGACACAAGCCTTGTGTTCCCACACAGCCTGGATTACTTGCTTCAGGGGTGACATTTCTCTGCGGACCACCAAATTTTTCTCACAGACCACCAGTGGTCCCCGGCCCACCGGTTGGCCACCACTGCTCTAGGTCAGGGGTCTCCAACCTTGGCAACATTAATCCTGGTGGACTTCAACTCCCAGAACTCCCCAACCCCTGTGCTCTAGGTGAGCAAATTTCTTTATTATCCCAAAAATACGCTTGTACAAAAGGAAATAGGATTGGAACTGCATGATTTTATTGGGTTTGGTTAAAACATTAGGCTAGAAACTGGGACATTGGGAGTTCTAGTTCTTCCTTGGACATGAAGCCCCCTTGGGCCAGTCGCTCTCTCTCTCTCAGTCCCAGGAAGGAGGCAATGGCAAACCACCTCTGAAAATCCTGGCTAAGAAAATGGCAGGGACTTGCCCAGGTAGTTTTTGGGAACTGGATGAACGGAACAGAAGAAAAACTGTAATAAACAGAATTTATTCGCTTTCTATTCCTTCTATGACAAATGAGTCCATTTTACAGAACAGTCGTGAGTACCAAGTCAAAAACTACATATAATCCAGCTTTCTCGCCCCTTGTTCTTTTCAGCCAGGCCTGCTTTATTATGGACATTCACGGATTTAATTCTGAGTAAATGAGATCCATGGAATACAGTATGTTCCTATTTAACTCTGCATCAGAGCCTCTGAGCATAGGCAAAGTGCATCCCCCATCAGACAAATAACCCATCCATGCATCTGACATCAAGTTATAATATTCCTATTAGAGAAAGCTACTTTTCAAACACATTTAAGAAACTTGAAAAAAAAAAACCACCAGTACTTAACATAGAAATAAATAATTTACATATTTTGTTAACAAATAACGATGCGAGGTAAGTATTTATACATCTGCTTTAAAAAATAAATAAATAGAAATGGTCTTTTCTGCAGCAGCCCATAAAGTCATCCAGGTTAAATCAAAGGACATCTTTAATGCAATTTGCATATTGTTGACATCTGATACTACAAGGAAAATGAATTATATCTAGCAGACAGTTTTATGGGCCTGACTTAGTTAAGCTGGAAAACCTGCGCCAATTTCACACAACTGTCCAGCTAAAAAATATTAACAATATTCAATCCACTGCCAGAAGTTGCCCATCCGCTGTTTGGTCTAAGCAAACTAGAAGAAAAGAGAAGAGGAAGGAAGGGAAGGGAAGAGAAGAATGGAATGAAGAATTTAGAATAGAACATAATGAATAGAACAATGGAATGTAGAATAGAATGAAACAGAGAAGAGAAGAGAAGCGAATATGGGAGGGAATAAAATAGGAGAGGAGAAAAGGAAAAAGAAGAGAAGAATGGAATGAAGAATTGAGAATAGAACAGATTTGAACAGAATAATGGAATGTACAACAGAGTAGAGCAGAATTGAATAAGGAATAGAAAGGGACCTTGGAGGTCTTCTAGTCCAGCTCCCTGCCCAAGCAGAAGAACCTATACAATCTCAGACAAGGGTCTGCCAATCTCTTCTTAAACACCACAGTAATGAAGCAGCCATGATTTCTGGTGGCAAGATGTTCCCCTGGTTAATTGTCCTCCCTGTTAGAAAGTTTCTCCTTAATTCCAGGTTGCTTCTCTCCTTGGTTAGTCTCCTCCTGCCCTCTAATGCTTTGGNCCTCCCTGTTAGAAAGTTTCTCCTTAATTCCAGGTTGCTTCTCTCCTTGGTTAGTCTCCTCCTGCCCTCTAATGCTTTGGAGAATAAGTTGACCCTCCCTCTTGTTTGACCAAACTCTGATCAGGACTAAACCACCTCCACCTATAAAAATTGCATGTGGGGAGAAGGATCATCATTTTTGTATTTTTGTGACTTTTTAACTACATTGCGGACTTCTTGTGACATGCTGGGGACCCACAAATATTCGTTCCATGGTTCCTGTTGCATAGCTCACTTCTGGCCTTGGGTAAATGTTTCAAGGTTTAAAGGGAGAAAGCAAAGCCAGAAGTAGAATATGGGTGTATTTGGGCAGGGCGGTGAACAGAAGCCAAAGCAAAACCCGAATGCTTGCAATTATCCTCGACGCGCGACTATTGTGGTGCCCAAAATTCCCCTTAAGACAGTTGTTAAGTGAGTCGTGACGCAGCCGTGACTTTTTTTTCCCCCTGCCAACATATTAAGCGAATCACGGCAGTTGTCCTTGCGAATCATGCGATTGTTCAATGAATTTGAGACTTTGCTCGTGGGAAGCCGGCTGGGAAGGTTACGCAAACGGAGAGAGTCTCAGGGAGAAAAAAATACCTTTGGGACAAGCAGGACATAGAGGACCGAGAATCTCCACAGACTTTTAGCCGTACAATTTGGGATGGACACCCTTGGAATGATGTGGGAGGAGGAATGGGTTTCCAGAGGAAAAAATGGCAGACTACAGGAACCATTTGCACCACTCAGGTGACCCTGAGGACACAGAGAAAACCCCAAGTGGCCTCCATGACCCTCTCAAAGGATGCAAATGACCAGCTGTCTGCAAGGAGGCTAAATGGAAGGTAAGGGGTGGTAGGTCAGTCTCGACTTCTTCGAAGAACCTACTCTTCACTTTACAGAAGTTTCTTTAAACCACAAACTGCACATGATCTGAGGACACAAATAAATCTCCGAGTGGCCTCAACAACCCTCTAAAAGGATGCAAATAACCAGCTGTCTGCAAGGAGTATAAATCCTTCCATTAACTAACCGTCCAGTTAGAGCTGAAGAAGCTTCTTGGAGAAGCAAAACGTCTTCAAAACAAAAAGAAAGAAAAACCAAGAAAGTCCAGTTGCCTCCTGAAAAAGTACTGCTAGGATTACAAACAGAGCTCACATGACGCTGGGATGCTGCGACCGCCGTAAGTACGAATCAGTTGCCAAGCTGAATTTTGATCCCGTGATCTCATACCGTAAGTGTGAGAAACGCTCCTAAATCACCTTTTTTGAGTGCTGTTAACTTTGAACGGTCCCTTAATGAATGGCCCTAAATGGAGAACTATCCATTATGTGCAGGGCTTCATTTGAGACTTTCAAGAAGAGATTGGACTCGGTAAACAGTCTTTACCACATCCCAAAGGGTGAACCGGCGAGGTGGGGGGGTTGGACTAGATGGCCTACAAGGTCTCTTCCAACTCTGATTATCTGTTCTTTTTAAGGTCAGGGCAAGAGACGATAGGATTGTGCCATTGTGCATCACAAAACGGAGAAAACTCGCACCCTCGCTCTTCCAAGACGCCACGCAAAGGACATCCTACAACAAGCCTTGGCAAATCTACCCGACGAATTTGGGGCAGTCCAAATCCAGTGGGGGGGGGGCTCTCCAAACCCACTGCAGTGACCCACATTTGCAAAATTGTTTCAAGAAACCCCCCCCCCCCAAGCTTTCTGCATGCGGCCTGCATCCCCTGCCACCGGTGCATCCACGTCTTAAAATGATCGTGAGAAGACGCTGCCGGTACCGTCCCAAAGAACCAAACGATATTATTCGGAACCGGAAAAATCGCCCCAGTGCCCAGGGGACTCAGCGCACCGCAACATGCTCTCTCTTCGATGAAAGGGGACTTAAACCTGATTCAAGGGATTATGGACAGAATCTTTTGACGGAGAACTCCACTCAACCCGGCCCCCAGCCTCCTTGTCCCCCCCNAACTCCACTCAACCCGGCCCTCAGCCTCCTTGTCCCCCCCGCCCCAAATGGGTGAATGCAGCTGTGCACATTGGAAAGAAAGGCTGGCAACCTGAAAAAGGGAAGACCCTCATTTTTATACCCCAAAAACAGAAATGGAAGCAACTGTAGCCTTTCAAGCACTCCAGAAAGAATCCAGAAAGCTGGCTTGGAGAAATATCCCCCAATTGGATCTCCAGCTGGCCACTGAATTCAGATCCCTTCAGGCTCTGGAGATCCAACTGGAACCAGTCACAAGTGTGAAATCCCCCTCCTCAAGGGCTCCTTCTCTCTGCCAAACACAGGCCTTAATCTCTCAAGGACAACCCTGGGCAAATCTGCACCCACCCACCCCATTGCAGCCCCTAACCCACCTTCCCATTTGCTTTCCCCCTGCAGATTGCTGGAAGTCACCTCTTCCTCCTGCTCTCTCAAGAGGACGGAGGGCACCCAGCACCTTCTGAGGGTAGCCCACCCACCCCCACACCCCAATAGTCCTGCCCTTGTCCTCTTTCTCTCCCTCTTCCGGGGGTCTTTCCAAGACCCCTGCCCCCAATGCACCCTTCCTGCGGGATGCTTTTCTCTCCTGCCTCTCCCCCGACCGCTTCTGCTTTTCCCCACCTGTATCTGCTTGCACACCGCTTGCCAGGTGGCCAAGTTGCGCCTTTGCCCCCCCCCAAGACCCCTCCCCATTGCCCGGGAAGGACTTTCTTCTTGCCCGGCTACTTTCCGGCGGCTTGCAATCTTCTCCCCGGTGCATTATTTCCACGGAGAGGTCCAGCCTCCCTCTTGCCCAACCGAGATGTGTGTGTGTGTGTGTATGTGTCTGCGTGGGTGGGGGTTTCCCGCTCCCCAAAGTCTTTCTTCCCCCCCCTCCTCCTCCTCCACTCCCCACGACCCGGAGCACTCCAGCTGCACCCAGATCCCCCACTTCAAAGCCAGTTGCAGCCTGGCCTGGTTTGGGGAAGGGGTGTGCGTGTGTGGAAGGAGAAGGGGGAGGCGTTGGCTGGGGACTGTGGGGATCGGAACTCTCAAGGGTCCTGGAGGGCGCCAGGTTGGGGAGCTCCGCTCGCGGGCGGCAATCAGGCGTGGGAGCCTTTTTGCAGCCGGGGGAGCCTTGGCAAGGTCCATAGCTGGCCTCGCTTGCCTTCTCCTCCTCCTCCTCCTCCTCTCTTCCTCCCCGCGCTGCATCTCCCTAGTCCTCCTCTTCCTCCCCCACCTCCGGGGGTCGAGTCCCCTTCCCCCCCTCGCCTATTGCACCACCCCTTTCCATCCTGCACGCCTTCCCTCCTCTCCCGCCCCTCCCAGACCCCCCCGGCTCGCACCCCCGCCTGTCCTTACCCGCTTCCCCCGCGGGAAAAGATCCCCGGTCCGCTTCCACGCACGCAGCGGCCCCGTCCCGGCTCCGTCCGACTCTCTTCCCCCCCCCTTTTTTTTTTTTTTTTTTTTGCAAGCGCCGCAGCAAGCGAGCAGGCGAAGCAAGCAAAGCTTCGGGGCTCCGGACCACGTGACGGCCGCCGCGCTTCCCATAGGCTGGGCCCGGGCCAGGGCTGCCGGGCAACGCTAAGCCCGCCCCCTGCTCGCGCTGCCCCGCACCTGAGCAACGAAGCCGCCTTACGCTCCCGGCGCAAGCTGCCCAACTGGCGAAGCTGGCCTACCTGGGCCGCCTTACGCAACCTGCGGAGCGCCTTTGCCCCGCTTACCTTTTGCCGGGAAGCGCCTCCTCTGGGGCGCTGCGCAAATGGCGCTCCCCTCCGATGCAGGGAAGGGTCGGGGAGAAGCGGCGGAGGGAGGGGGGTCTCCTTCTCATTTCCCACCCACCCCCCCATCCCTTTTTCCTTCGCAAAAGACGCAAGCCTCGCTTCAGAATCGGGAAGCGGCGGCGCGGCCGCACCTGCGGGGAGCAGCCCTTACGCTGGGGGCGTCGGAGGAAGCCTCCTGTTTCTCCTACGCAAAGTGCGTAAGGAGGCAATATTTCCATTCCTGCCCCCTCCTCTCCAGCCCCCTTAAAAAGGAAGGAAAAAGAGGAAGACGGGAACGGAGGAAAAGGAAAGAAAAAAAGAAGGGGGGGGAAACGAAGAGAAGGAAGCAGCAAAGTCAAGGAAATGGGTGAGCAGGTGAACTCTCTCATCTGCTGCAACTCAATAATGCATTAAAAAACCTACCTGGCACTGCATTGTTGCAAAAGAATGGTGGATGATCACAGCGGTGGTGGGGGGGAAGAGAAGGAGGGAGAGAGAGAAAAGAGAAAGAGGGGAGAGAAAGAGAAGAGAGGGTGAGAGAGAGGAAGGGAGGGAGAAAGGAGAGAGAGAAGAGAAAGAGGAGAAAATAGAGGAAGGGAGGGAGAAAAAGAGACAGAGAGAAGAGGAAGAGAGGAGAGAAAGAGGGGAAGGGAGGGAGAAAGAGAGAGAGACAAGAGAAAGAGAAAGAGGAGAGAGAAGAGAAAAGAGGGAGAGAGAAAAGAGGGAGAGAAAGAGGAGAGAAAGAGGAAGGGAGGGAGAAAAAGAGAGAGACAAGAGAAAGAAAGGAGAGAAGAAGAGAGAGGGGGGGAGCGGAGGGAGGGTGGGAGGAAGAGGGAGAGAGAGAGAGAGAGACAAAGGGAGGGGGGAAGGGTGCAAATGAACACATTTAATTTTGCAAAGAAGGAAGCAGAATCAGGACTCTGAATGCTGCTGGGGCTCCCCAACACCTTGAGAGGATCCTCAGGGTGAAGGGCTACCCCCAGACACAACAACTCGGATTGCACTTTGTTGTGTTGCCAAAACACGGTGCAAAACACAACCGGGGAGCTAACACCCCAGGCAAAGCCAGAAGATCAAGTTGTTTTTTTTTTACAGAAACGTGTATAGAATGGGGCAATAACAGCCTCCCAGCCCAGTTCCTACTTCACCCACAGATTTTTCATAGAATAGAATAGAATAGAATAGAATAGAATAGAATAGAATAGAACCTGGAAGGGACCTTGGAGGTCTTCTAGTCCAGCTCCCGGCTCAAGCAGGAGAACCTATGCCAATTTAGACAAGCGGCTGTCCAGTCTCTTTTTAAAAACCTCCAGCGATGGAGCACCTACAACTTCTGCAGCCAACTTCTGTTCCCCTGGTTAATTGTCCTCACTGTCAAGAAGTTTCTCCTCAATTCCAGGTTGCTTTTCTCCTTGATGAGTTTCCCTCCATTGTTTCTTGGCTTGCCTTCTGGTGCTTTGGAGAATAACATGACCCCGCTCTTCATTGTGGCGGCCCCTCAATTCGTGGAATGCTGCTATCATGTCCCCCCTAATTGCATCTGAGGACAGGACAAGAAGCCACAGGTGGAAACTAACCAAGGAGAGAAGCAACCAGGAACTAAGGAGAGATTTCCTGGCTGAATTAATCAGTGAAACAACTTGTCTCCAGAAGCTGTAAATGCTCCAACACTGGAAGTTTTAAAGAAGAGATTGGATAACCATTTGTCTGAAGGGGTATAGGGTTTCCTGCCTGAGCAGGGGGTTGGACTAGAAGACCTCCAAGGTCCCTTCCAACTCTGTCATTCTATTATTTTATAATTCTAATCCTTCTTTTCTTTAGATTAGTTCGTTAGAAGATGTCTGTGGCTCAGGGCCAGTCGTAATGAATGGCCTTGAGTCTTCACCCCTGTCAAGATTCTGCATCACCCATCAGCCTTGGCCGGAGCTGATAAGCAGAATACAACAAAGATTGGTCTCCGGAAGGCCTTGGACCAAGAACCAGCAGCTGATCTTCGCAAGGATGGTATCCCTTCCCTTTTATACCCGGTTTATTGAGCCAAAAGGATTGTTGCACCGAAAAATATTACAGTGTAGCCGTTCCAAAGGCCTGTGAACAGCACAAAAGGATGCAAAAAAGGCAGATTAAAGATATAAAGAGAAACTATGGTTAAAATGTATCCACTGTACAGGTATCCCTTGACTTAACAGTTTGTTCGAAGTTACAGCAGCCCTGAAAAAAGCAAATTATGACCGTATTTCACACTGATGACCGTTGCAGCATCCTCACAGTGATCAAAATCCAGACCCTTGGCATTGGATGTACAAAGCCAGTTCCCAAATTGCTGGAAATGTTCAATAGAAAGGGGAACGTATAACCATGCGTGGTGGTGCTGCAAAAAAGCGCAGGAGTATTGGCTTAAGACGGGGAAGGAAGTAGCTGGAGGAAATGTTGGGTTTTAAAGGAGAACTCCTACCGGAATGTTTTCTATTAGGAGTTATGTCAAAAAATATAAAAAAGATGAGCTTTATTTGTTATACACATTATTACTGCAGCGCAGATAGCATTTGCCCAGAACTGGAAAGAGACAGTTATACCAAGTGAAGAAGTAATATACAAAATCTTGCTATGTGCTGAAATGGACAAAGTAACTCTAGAAATGAAAAACAAAGATGAATCGGCATATTATGCAACTTGGGTTAAATTCTATCACTGGTGGGAGCAAAGAGAAAGATCTTAAGTTGGAAAAGGAGTTGCTGAAAGGGTAAATGATTGGATCAGATGAAAAGAAGACAAATGATGTTAGAAATGTAATATATGAAGGAACAAATGTGTATATGTATATAGCTGAATAATTGTCTATAGGAAAAAATATACATATGCGATATTGACCCCAAATCATGTCATACCGACTTCACAATGTTCATTGTTTTTAATTGTTTTGTTTTATAAAATGTTTTTTTTTTAAATTCAGACCCTTGAGTGCTAACTCACACTTACAATGGTGGTAGTGTCCCAGGCTCACGCGATCCTCTTGACTGTCTGACAAGCGACGTCAACGGAGAAACCTAGATTCACTTAATGATCCAGTTGCTAACTTAATTGTAGCAACTCACTAAAACCACTCAAGCAAGGAAGATTGTAGAATGGAGGGAGCACACTCATTTAATGGCTCGCTTAAGCCCCAGGAATTTTGAGCTCAATTGTGGTCGAAACTCGAGGACTATCTGTATAAACTCTGTGTAAACTCATCTCTAATGATCTAAGTGCAAGAGCCCACTGTAACTACATAGCCAAAAAGGCATTAAGAGTTGTTAATCTAATCCTACGTAGTTTCTTCTCTTGGTAATAATCACACTACTAACACAAGAGCATACAAAATATTTGCTAGCAATACATATTACTCGAATACAGCTTCATCAGTCTGGAACCCACATTATGTATCTTGACATTAATACAGTTGAGAAAGTCCCAGAAATATTCACAAGAAGAGTTCTCCCTCCTCTACTCGTTGGCAGAATTCTATATGCCACCCAGATTTGAAATTCTAGACCTAAGAAAATCTAGTACTATGCCCTCTTCGGTCTGATCTAAGTATAGTATATAATATCAGGACTTGCAATGTCCTACCTGTTTCAATGAAATACTGCAGCTTCAACCATAAACAAACAAGAGCACACAATAGATACAAACTCAAGGGTAAAACCGCCACCAAACGTGAATTGCAGAAAATATGACTTCAGCAACAGAGGGGTCCAATGTCATGCGAATACTCTACCTGACTCTGTGGTTTCTTCCCCCAAACCCCAAAGCACTTCGGATGAAAAGAGGAATGTAAACGTTAAAAAAAGCTTGCCATCTGGTTGGAAAATGCTATGCATCTGTTGTTGTACTCACTGCATATGTGATTCATACGCTTATCGTCAAGCACCGCTACCGCGATTTCATCTGCTCAATTAAGTTTTGAGGCTGCACAAAACTTTGTGAGCGGATGGAACTTATCCGCCGCGTTATGATGTACATCACGACATATACGGCAACAAACGTTCTCATGTCCGTTATTCATCCGTTAAAGTCTGCTGTATCCTCTCTGCATCCTTGGGCATCCCCTCAACTCACAATCTGCTGCAGCTGAAAAAGGGAAAGAGGGAGGAAACAAAAGGTACACGAACGTCTGCAAGCTGTTAGTGATGGAAATAAGAAAAGGATGTAAGCGATATGCATCTGCCTATATTTAAAGGATTAAGAAAAACGGACAAAACGTTGTTATCTGTGATGTATCTTCGTATATTTAGGATGTCTGAGATATGTCGAGATTTATGTGGGAAGGACATCTAGCAGGACAACCGAATATTTTCCCATGAAAAGGGGGAGGCGAAATTCATCTGGAATCTTCCAGTATGAGTCAGCAGCCATGGTGTCAGGACCTCTCACCTTTGGTCTGTCGTCAACATCATCAACTGTTTCCACCATGGATGATGACACAGTCCATAAGATAGCTGCTCATCATCACCAGAACCCAAAAACCTTGTTCAGACTGTTTCAACTTTTATACAGAAGGAGAAAGAAGGAGACGTCCAAGAGCTGTGTGGGTCCGAGGATGGATCGGTGAGAAGCAATGGAGTTTGGACTCTGATGACCAGTGTTGGTGGAGCTGAGGAATGAAGACCCTCGTTGCATTTCATACTTCATGAGGATGCCACCAGGCCATGTTTGACGGAACATTGTAGAGCCGTTTGAGACCCAGGATTGACCAGAAGCTAGGCACCAATTTCCGTCCCCACCTGGACCCTGGACTGAAGGTGGCACTGACTCTGCGGTACCTGGCCTCTGGAACCACACACAGAAACATTGCAGTATGTGTGGAAGGGTGCCACACAACAGCATCAGCAAAAGTGGTCAGAGAAGTGTGCAGCCATCATCGAAGAATACGTGGAGGAGCCTCCTTAGGTGCGCCCACCACTGAAACAAGGCTGGAGAAACTTGCAGAAGAGTGGTATCAGAGGTGGAACTTTCCCCACACTGTTGAGCATAGATGGAAGCACGTGGCCTTCGCCAAAGCTTCCAGCCAACTCAGGGTCCACTTATTAACAACTACAAGGGCTTCTTCAGGTAATCTATCCTCTTTGCCATGGTTGATGCTGACTACAAGTCATGTAAATACGATTGCTTCAGGCCAACGGTCAGCCTTCAGATGCCAGGTATCACAAGGCAAGTGACATCAAGGATGGGCTGAACACAACCTCATTCATGGTGTTTCGAGATCCAGACCCCCTACAATGACCCACCACAAACATGTTGCCCTACTTCATCGTGGATGACGCCTTCTCCCTCAGAACCTACCTCATAAAGCCGTACACTTCCAGATACCTCACCCGTAAGAGAGGATCTTTCAAACTACAGGCTGTCCCAGGGCAATATGGGTGGTGGGAGGAACGCCTTTGGCATCCTGGGCAACAGTTCCAGATACTTTTCTCACCCACCATACAGCATGACTCAGAGACTGTTGAGAAGCATCGTGGAAAGCTTGCTGCATCCTGGCACAATCTCATGCGCACCCGCTTATCCAGTGTTGCCAGAACAGACTTGTTGACCGGTCAACAAAGGAATGGGGACATGGAGCCTGGTGAATGAGCAAGGACGTAAACCTGATGGCACTGTGGGATGTACAAGGCACCCAACAGAGCTTCACATGAAGGAAGAAGCAGCGCAACCTCCTGAAGACATGGTGCAACTTCCCCAGCTGGAGCAGTGGAGTGGCAAACAGGATGGTAGAATGATTAATGGATGCTTCCTTGAGCCTGTCGCCATAACACTGATTGAGATGTGCATGATGTTGAGTGGTCCTAACAGATGAAGTAGGGCATAATTAAGAGCTTTGTTTATTTTAAATGTGATGATCAATGAATAAATTGTTATTGAATAACAAAGGTCCAGTATGTGGCAGCTGGATGGTGGACCATACCAGTCCCACTGATGCTTGCACTGGGGTTTATGCTATCCCACAACTATCCTTATCTATCCCACAAAATGCAAAGGCTTAACCATTTGTTCAAAGTTTTCACCAACACTTTATAAGTAAAAAAAATGACGCCAAGTGTGTTAAGCAAAGATAACCTTTATTAATTAACTGTCTTCAGTAAACTGTATGACTTTTATTAAAAAGGCAAAATGAACCAAGTAAAGTGTTTAAAAAAGTAAAGTGAACAAGTAACAACTCAGTCTCTGGCACTTTCTCAGTCCACTCTGACTCATGTCCATGTGCTCAGCTGTTAAGCGGGCAGGGACTGTGGAGTGCTGTGCTTGAGTGCTGGTGTGAGGCACCATTGGGGTGTTTGGCCCGTGAGGGAACAACAGGTGGTGTTGTGTTCAGAAGCTAATCCGAGAGCTTACTCAGTCCCGTGAGTTGAGAGGCCCTTCATCAAGGACTTGAGATGTCAGGCCCAATACTTGATGACAGATTGTCCGTTGACGGGCTTGGCTGTGGGTGGAGGAAGGAGGAGTTGTAGTGGGGCTGTCTGGTCTGCAGGCGGTCAGGTGAGATGTCTGTGGCATGCGATGAACCTGGGCCTGGACTGGGAAGGTTGCTTCTGCTGTGGGAAGTCCTGGTAGTCGTAGCCTTGGTAGGTGAGGGGCTGTTGAAAGCGTGGAAGGGCTGTGACATCACCTGGGATGGAGGAGCAGAACCTGGACTGGGTAGGAGCTGCTTCAGCTGGGCCTTGAAGGTTGTGCAGAAGTGCTGTGATCTTCTGCTTCATCACCTGGTACTGGCCTCGGGCAGGTCCTGAGGGTCTGGCTCAGTAGGTGATGAAAGGTTTCTGCCCGAGTATGGAATGTCGCTGTGGACCAGCTGAGAGAGAAGTTCTGTGCTGGTCTTCATTGTGTCCCTGATCTCCAACAGCACATTGTGTCCTTGCCCTCCAGACTCTGCCTCTCTGCCTGCATCCTCTGGAGCTGCGGTGGGGGTGGGTTGGCCTCTGGTGGCTGCTGCTTCTTCCTCCATTTGTGACAGCAAGGCATCATCCTCCACAGGATCCTCCAAGTCTGCTGGTATGGGGAGTGCAGCTCTCAGGGGGGGGTTCTGCCGTGGGGCCCTCTGAAGACACCTGCCTGGAACAGTCTCGCTGGCTCCTGGCTGGAAGAGGACTGGCTGGCTGTGGGCTGTCTGAGGGAGAGGGGTCTCAGAGGGGCCTGTCCTCCTGGTGGCGGATCTCACCCTCCAGGAAACTGCATTTGGCCATGACGTACATCTCCCGGTTAGTGAGCTTGACAACAACCTGCCCGGATTTCTTGAGGTGTAGCTTGCCATACCAGGTGGCATGTGCTTCCACCATCCTTGGAGTACTTCTGCAGTGTACCCCAGGCTCTCTGCCTTGTGCTCTCCAAGCTGCCTGCTTCTTCTTGGTGTCGCGATAGAGTCTGTGGCCCTTTCTCCACAGGTACTCGTTTCTCAAGCCATTCCAGCACCTCATCCTCATGCTCCTCGAAAATGGTGTACTGTTTCCTCTCTCCCTTTCTCCTTCCCTTGCCTCTTCCTCCCTCTGGCAGGGGCTTCAGCAGGGCCTTCAGGGCTTGACAGCAGGGCCTTCAGGGGCTTGCAGCAGGGCCTTCAGGGGCTTGAGCAGCAGGGCCTTCAGGGGCTTGAGCAGCAGGGCCTTCAGGGGCTTGAGCAGCAGGGCCTTCAGGGGCTTGAGCAGCAGGGCCTTTCAGCAGCAGGGCTTTCAGGGGCTTGAGGGCCTTGGGGCTGGTCCATCACAGCAGCAGCAGCAGCAGGTTCAGAGTCAGTGCCAGGGGGTGGGATGCTGGTTCTGGCCTCTTGCCAGGGCTGGAATGAGTAGCACAGGCTTCCTCTTCTTGCCTGACTGATGAACCATGGTGTTCCTGCTAGATGTATCTGGCAGCACGTCTTTCCTCTGTATGCTGACCGTGCGTGCTACATCCTTTATATCCACAGAGCTACGCAATTCATACTCCCCGCATGCGCAGTTGAACGCTTTGCATCTGATATACATCCGCGCGGCATCCCCTTGTTCCTATAGGTGTCCGTGATGCATCCTCCCTTCCGCTATGCGTCCACTTCGAAATTCTCCCCGGAACCCCTTCAGCGGGTATCATCCGCTTCCATCCACTTTCATCCTCTAGGCTTCCTATGAACATCCATTTACAATCCCCGTACGTACTACTGGTTCTGTGGGCATGGCTTGGTGGGTGTGGCAAGGGAAGGATACTGCAAAGTCCCCCTTCCCTTCCCTCCCGTTCCCACCCCACTAACCTGCTTTCCAGCTCCATTCTCCTGGGCAGGCAACCAAAGGGACAATGGGAGGCAGGGAATAGATGGGGTTGGCGGGGCCAGTCAGAGGTGGGATTGGCCAGTTCTCTGAACTACTCAAAATTTCCGCTAACCGGTTCTGCAGATCTGGTCAGAACCGGCTGAATACCCACCTCTGGCAACACTGCAAACAATGGGCTGAGGATACAGAAAGATCTTGACAGACTTGAACATTGGGCGCTATCTAACAAAATGAAATTGAAGGGTGAAAAAAAGTCAGATTCTACATTTAGGTAAGAAAAACCAAATGCACAGCTACGGTATAGGTGGTACCTTGCTCAATAGTAGCCACAGTTTTTTTAAAAAAAATTATTTTTAATGTACAACAAATCCATTCCATTTCAACCATGCGTCGATCAGGTACATATTTCAGTTATTTAATAATGTTCTTGTCAAATGTAACAATACAACAATAATCACATTCCAATGTAAATAATATCAATGAAGTGCAATAATTTCTATTATTACTCTATAAATACATTCAATCCCTTTTAATTTGTTCTATTTTCTATCCATTGATAAAAACAAATCCAGGCTCAATAGCACTAACTGTGAGAGGGATCTTGAAGTCTTAGTGGACAACCAGCTAAATAGGAGCCAGCCCTATGCAGCAGCAGCCAAAAAAGCTAATGCAATCCTAAACTACATTAACAGAAGGATACAATCAAGATCAAGGGAAGTACTAATTCCACTCTGTAAAGCCTTAGTAAGACCACACCTAGAGTAATGCATCCAGTTTTGGTCACCACATTATAAAAAAGATGTTGAGACTCTGGAAAGAGTGCAGAGAAGANTGAAGAACGGTTGCAGGAACTGGGCCTGGCTAGTCTAGGGAAGAGAAGGACCAGGGGAGACAGGAGAGCATCTTCCAATATTTGAGGGGCTGCCCCAGAGAGGATGGTCAAGCTATTTTCTAAAGCACCTGAAGGCCAGACAAGGAATAATGGATAGAAACTGAACAAGGAGAGATTCAACCTGGAAATAAAGATAAACTTTCTGACAGTGAGAATAATCAACCCATGGAACAGAAGTTGCCTTTGGAAGTGGTGGGAGTTTCATCACTTGAGACCTTCAAAAAGAGATTGGACTGCCATTTGTTAGAAATGGTGTAGGGTCTCCCACTTGGGCAGGGGGTTGGACTATATGACCTGTAAGTTACCTTCCAACACTGATTATCTGTTATCTGTTAAATCCCACACCAACTGTGAGAGGGATTTCGAAGTCCTAGTGGACAACCATTTAAATATGAGCCAGCCATGTGCAGCAGCAGCCAAAAAAGCCAATGCAATTCTAGGCTGCATAAACAAAGGGATAGAATCAAGATCATGTGAAGTGTTGATGCCAATTTATAAGGCCTTGGTAAGGCCACACCTAGAGTACTGCATCCAGTTTTGGTTGCCACAATGTAAAAAAGATGTTGAGACTCTAGAAGCAGTGCAGAGAAGAGCAACAAAGAGAATTAGGGGACTGGAGGATAAAACATATAAAGAATGGTTGCTGGAATTGGGTATATCTAGTCTAATGAAAAGTATGACTCCGGGAGACATGATAGCAGTGTTCCAATATCTCAGGGGCTGCCCCAAAGAAGAGGGAGTCAAGCTATTCTCCAAAGCACCAGAAAGCAAAACAAGAAACAATGGATGGAAACTAACCAAGGAGAGAAGCAACCTAGAACTAAGGAGAAATTTCCTGATATTTAGAACAATTAATCAGCGTGAATAACTTGCCTCCAGAAGTTTTAAAAAAGATGTTGGATAACCATTTGTCTGAAGTGGTGTAGGGTTTCCTTCTGCCCAGGCAGGGGGTTAGACTAGAAGACCTCCAAGGTCCCTTCCAACTCTGTTATTCTACTCTATTGTGTTCTATATGTTTTTCTACCACTTCTCTTTCTGGGTATCTCTATTATTATTCTTTAAATGCCAAAAGTGTCACAATTTCTCTGTTCACTTCCCATCCAAACCAACCTAACTCCATTTGCCTGATATGGCAAGCTGTTACTAACATGGAATTTAAAACAAATGTTTAATACAAAATTTACATGAGAAAGAATGTCATTTTTATATGGAAAACAATGCTTTTCGAGATGGCTTTCACCCATAATTATTCTTCCTGGAATCTTCCTGGAAGATGAAAACTTATCACTTGGAACCAATGGCATAATAAATATTACGACTATTATGCCCTCTTCTCTCTGCCAAGCCACAGAATATGCTGACTCCATATAATTTGCAATTTGATATCACAAAAAAAAAAAATCAATGGGACATTGGAGGGTATTTCTGAAGTAGACTTGCTGTTTTACTATGCAGAAGAATAGACTGGCCCTTGCCAGGCCTTCAAAAAACTTTTTATGAGCTATATTCTGCTCCCTAGTTGTCACATCAAATCAAAAGTTAGATGGACAGGAACAGAGCAAGATATAAAGGAATATAAACATTTACTGTCAAACTGTGCAATAGAAAGAAGACTGAAACATGTTTATCCTTCAATAATACTGATGCAGTATTATTTGAGGCAGTAGTCTGGTGGTGGAAAAATGGAAGAATATCAGTGTTTGTGTTTGTGTACGCATACATATCAAAGATAGATTAGATAGACAGATAGACAGGATGAGATTAGACAATAGACAGGACAGACAAGACAGACAGACAGACAGCACAGACAGACAAGACAGACAGATTAGATTAAGATAGATAGATAGATAGATGTTAGATAGATAGACAAAAGATGTACTTTAGCTAAATAGATGATAGATAGATAGTAGATAAGATAGATAGATAGATAGATAATAGTTAGATAGAGAGATAGACAGACGACAGACAGACAGACAGGACGGACAGACACAGACAGACAGACAGACAGACAGACAGGTTCTAGGATCAACTTCTTTTCATCCGTCTACAACATAATAACATTAGTTTATGAATACATGGATACATTAAGAAAAATAAAAGAAACAATAGGGACAGGGACGGTAGGCACGTTGGTCGGCCTCGGCTTATGCCCACGTTCCCCTACAGACCTCTTAGGGGAAGGGGTGAGGTCCAATAGTAAGGACATCTAGCGTTAAGTTTTTTGGGGTTTGGAGAAGAAAACCACAGAGTTCAGGTAGAGGATTCAGACATTGACGCCTCTATTGCTTGAAAAGTCATATTTTCCTGCCAATCAAGTTTGGTGCGATTACCTTGAGTTTTGTAACTTATTGTGTGCTCTTGTATTTGTCCATGGTTGAAGCTGAAGGATTCATTTTGCAGGTAGGACATTGCAATGTAATGATTATTAATACTATACTTAGATCGGACCAAAGGCGGCTAATTCTAGATTTCTAGGGTTCTTAGAATTTCAAGTCTGGTGCATAAAGTATTCTGCAAGAGCAGAGGAGTGGAGAACTCTTCTTGTGAAATATTTCTGGACTTTCTCCAACTGCTGTTTAATATCAGATATGTAATGTGGGTTCCAGATTGATGAGCTGTATTATTTCAAGTATTGGTCTAGCAAATGTTTGTATGCTCTAGTTAGTGTGTGAGTATTACCAAAGAGAAGCTACGTAAGGGATTAGGGTTAACAAACGCTTAATGCCTTTTTTGCTATGTAGTTGCAGTGGGCTCCAGCACTTAGTTCATTACAGATGAGTATTCAAGGTCCTTACAGAGGCTGGATCATCAACAAGATCTTGACTATTCAGCCTGTATTTTAGTTTCTTATTTTTTTTTGGCCAATATGTAAGAGAGAGCGTTTATTTGTTGAGATTTGAAGTTGCCATTTGCTTTGATATTCTGATACAAAGTCAAGGTCTTTTGAAACGGTAGCAGTATTTGTCTGTGTGTTGAACAGGTTACATCATCAGGAAAGAGAACGTAGTTGCTCTTAATTTGAACACAAAAGTCATTTATGTATGAGAGAATATGAAGAGAGTTGGTTCCTAGAAAACTTGCCTTGGTGACACCACTTGTTGACAGGTACATAATTTGAAATAGGACGTCCCAGTTTTTTTGACCATTTTGTTGTGCTTTGACAGAAAGCTTCTATTCCAGTTATGCAGTTGTTCCAGGATACCATAAGATTTTTAGTTTTAGGAGTAGTTTGTCGGGTGTACCACTTAATCAAGGCTTTACAGAAGGTCCATGTAGATTGTTGTCTATTGCTTTGCCCTGATCCAGTTGTAGTCCATGATGTTTTGCAGTGTAAAGTTGCAGATTACAGGGATAGTTTTTTTCCTGAAACCAAATTGTTTATTAGAGCAGTAGGTTGTTTGTCTCTATGTGCAGGATCATGGATTGGTTAATAATTGATTCCATGACTACGGTGACGCAGCATAAAGAAGATTGGTCTGTAATATTCAATTATGCTGGGGTCTCCCTTTTTGATGATGGCGGATAACCATGGCTTTGTGACCATAGGTTAGGCAGGGAGCTGGTCTTTGAAAGATTTTTCAAAGGATGATGGCTTTTAGGGAGGGGTTTTTTCGGGGGGCTATGCAGTGGGTAGCTTTTTTAAGAAGTAGGCACATTATTCCGTTGGTTCCAAATAGATGGAGATGGTTTTAGATGCGTAGTGCTTTTCAACATTGTCTCCCGGTAAAATCGATTATATATTTAGATCATTTCGTAGTTGGTCTGTGTTCAAACTAGGAAATATTGGGCTTGATCCATTGCTTGTTTACAAATACTGAGCAAAAGGAATGTGGTTTAAAAGAGGTTGGCTTTATAGTGTTGATAGATCATTAGATGGATTTGCTCACTGGAAGGATAAAAGGGTAAATTGAACAGGATATGTTACGAGAACTAAGGTCAGTCCGATTGTAACTTCTGATCACTTCCTATAAAAATACATTAATTCTGTTCCTCCAGGACAGTAAATTCTAAATACCAAAATTGTTCATTGGCTTTTAAAACATAAGACGTATTCATGGTTAACAATCTGTTACCTCCAAAAAAACACAGTTAGGGGAGTTTAAGGGAAAAAAAAAGACAAAGACAGTCAATTTTCCAGAAAATAATTGCCATTAAAAAAAAGACGTCTAATGGCAAACTTGGAACTACGTATCCAATTTTCCCTAAACTTTGGAAAGCATGAAGAAAGGAAAATGCAAGCTGGAAAGTTGGTGACAGTCTAATGACCATTTACAAAAAAATTTGATAAAAATAAAACCCTAAAAGAAAACCAAGGGAAGGTTGCAAAAGGAAGACATTTTAAAGGATATTCTAAAAGTTTCCAGAGGATTTTCTTGCAAAGAGAAATTTGGCCCAGTGATGAAAACATGATCAAATAATCTCATCAAAGTTTCCTCCTGCCCAGGGGAATTGTCTGCAGCAGGAGGGTCAAACTCCATTTCATTTTGAGGTGAGCATTCAAGTTATGTTTGACCTGGTGGGAATTAGGGGGATGGGCTGGCCACAGTGGGGGCATGGCCCAGCTTTCAACATCACTGTGTTGGGGGAGGCACACCCTGTTGGTGGCCAAAGTTGCTAGGCAGAACTTCCTTCAGATCCTCCCTCCCTCCATTATTAATCTCCCTCTTGTTGTGGTTGGTCCGCAAACAAGTTGAGGACGACTGATGTCCAGAGAGTGACTTGAGGGGCCTGCGTGGGATGCCAGGGATGGGCCAGGACCATCAGGGAGGGATGCTGCCTTTGGAGATGGTGGAGGTAGGGCAAGCAAAAAGGTTCCCGAGGAGCCTGTGCCCAGTGTGTGTGCGCGCAGGGCGGTTACTCCAAAGGAAAGAACAGCTGCAGCAGCACAGCAACTCTAAAAAGGCTGCAAGGTAATGGCCCTTCCCTTAAGGGAAAAAGCCAGCTGAGAAACCAGAGTTCTTTGCTGGAAGCAAAAAGTTTTTTTGCACTCAAGTCTTGTGGACTTTGACTTCTTTTAGTTTGTGTTTGGAGACTCTTTGTGTTTGAAATATTTCTTGGCAACTTTATCTGGTGTTCTTGGAAGCCTTGCACCACCTTGGCAAGGCTCGTTCTTATCAGAGACAAACAGTTTGAAACAGCCTTTCAACCGGGAAGGAACGAAATTCGTACAGAATTATTAAAAGATTTTGATGTTACCTCTGTTTCGTGTTTGTTTCCTTGGAACAAGGTTTAGGTCAGAACATCTTCCTTATTTCCTTCCTTCCTTCTTTCCTGCTTTCCCTCCCTCCCTCCCCTCTTTCCTTATTTTTTCCTTTCTTGGTCTCTTCCTGTCTTTTCTTCTTTTTCTTTGTCTTTCCTCTTTCCCTTTCTCCTTTCCTGTCCCTTCTTGCATGCTCAAATGCAAACGGGGAAACATTCCTCCTTTAGTTTTGTTTTGAGTTTGTTTTGCCTCGTCCTGGCAGAGGCACCAGTGTCCAGTCCTTCGCTGTTTCCAGAAGGGCCCCTGCGGGCGAGATCTGACACCACTGCTCTTTTCGGGCCATTTTTAGGCTGTTATTCAGGCCGTTTGGGGGGCATTTTCAGGTCATTTGGGGGTTGTTGTCAGGCTGTTTTCAGGCTATTTTGGGGCCATTTTTTGGCCTGGAAAATGGCTTGAAAACGGCCCCAAAAATGAGGAGGAGTTTGGCTAGCCAGTG
Organism: Laticauda laticaudata; assembly: GCA_004320025.1. Lineage (NCBI taxonomy): Eukaryota > Metazoa > Chordata > Lepidosauria > Squamata > Elapidae > Laticauda > Laticauda laticaudata. Next base: position 32,975 of record BHFT01000355.1, read on the forward strand.
GTGGGGTTTGCCAGTTCACCAAACTGTGCCTAATCTTAACTACTGGTCCGCCAGAACCGGTACAAACCAGCAGCAGCAGTGGTGGTATTCTACCGGTTCAGCCTGGTTTGGCCCGGTTTGGCTGAGCCAGTAGCGGTGATGAGCAGCTGAGACCAAACCAGTTCTCTCAGCTCCTCTGCTGTTGGGCCCACATAATCACCTTTATCCTCTGAATTTGAAGCGCAGCTGCTCTGCTGCTGAAGCAACCGGAAGAGTGCAAGCTTGCAGGAGGTGAGTTGGAACGTCTCTGAGCCTGTGCAAAGTGCACATTTGGCGCACATGTGCACGCAAAACACATCCACCAAGCCATGCCCACCGAACCAATGGTAAAAAATCTTTGAATCCCACCACTGGGCAACAGCCCACTTCTTCTTCTACTAAACCATGCCCAAAAGATTGGGGACCACCGTTCTACTTAAACCGCCTGCTCAAGCTTTGCAAGAGCTCATTAAACTTTGATTAAAAGTAGGAATAATTGGTTTAGGAGATTATGATGCTTACAGGGTTATAAGGGGGCTGGGGGGGGGGTGCCTTACAAGACATTTTTCAATTTGGGAACCAACGACCCAAATAAAATGGGTGGAAGATCAACTGAGGAAGCCTCAAGCTCAAATGATACATTAGATGTTCTTCTGGCTATCAGGAAGTTAAAATGTCCCCCAGGTGCTCTAAAGCAGAGGGACTCTGGAAGTTGAAATCCACAAGTCTTAAAGTTGCCAAGGTTGGAGACCCCTGCTCTAAAGAGGCAGGTGGGGAACCTATCCAGCTGAATGAAGGTCAAGTGTCACCTACAAAGCCTGACAGGTGCTTAACTTTAGGCAAAGAATGCCTAAAGTTCCATTTTGGTGATGCATGAATGGACTTTGGGTACGTTTTATGGAACAAAACATGTTGAAATCAATAACTCAGCTGCTCGGATAACTTCTTCGGGGATTTTGAACGTCGCCTTCAGGTCTTAGCCGCCAATTCTATAATTAAAAGGATTTGTGTCACCCTTTTCGGGATGTAGAGTGAGCCCTTAAATGCCACAAGGGACCCCCTCCCATTTTAAAGAGGTGTATAGCTTACCCAGCCCTAGTGAAATCAATAACATTTTACAAGGCAGTTTGGATTAAATAGAACTTGCCAAACCTTTATGAAGGAAAGATCTCTTGTGGCTGAAAACAAGGAAAAAAAAAAGAGAGAGCAGATTCATACAACCAGGTCAAGACTGTGCTTTGCATAATATTCTGCTCCTTCTTTTTTTTTTTTTTTTTAAAAAAGCCTTTCATTGCAAATCTATCGGTGCTAAATCATTCAAGAAAAAATATGCTGTACTTATTTTGAAAAAGGCACAGCTCTCTGCACTATCTTTCGGTAAAGAATTATTACGGTGATTCATCCCGCTTCAGTTCTAAGGACTGAAATGTTTTCAGCCGCTCTGATTACTTATTTAAGGCTTATTGATTGATTTTTTTTTCCCCTTATAGGCTTCTGCCAGGACGAGAGCCTCTGCGTGTTGTGCAGATGGCACTGGTATTGCCCTGCAAATTGTGGTCAGTTGGCACAGGATGGCATCTCTGATAACCAAGCAAGACTTATTTTAGCCCGTGCTGCTGGTTAAATATTTATGCGGTGGGTTTTAAATACTCAGAAACCGGTTCTCACAATGAGAAATAAGGCTGCTCATCAGATTCAAGGATATCATGTAATTGCATTCCTTTCTATCGAGAATTTGCTTTTTCATCTCAGGTCTTCAAAGTTGGGGCGAAGAAGAATACATAGGAATAACATCTCCGTGGCCTGAACCTTCCTTGCAATGAAAAACACACACAAACACACACACCAAAAAATAAAAATTCTTTTTGAAATACTTCTAGGGCATCCTCCAACATCACTGTCTCAAGAAACCTTGCAGGAAAAGTCCGATCCACCCTTCCAAATGTGTTTCAAAAAGATATCATTCTGCAGAGCGATAAGACAAGAAGAGAGTTGATGCATTAGTCAACAGCTTGGTGACATGAAGAGTGACAGCATTGTTATAGAGTAAATAAATCTTCAAAGAGAATTTAAAGTAACTGCCACACTGCCTTCTTAGTACTAGATTTTAGCAGCCCAGAGCAAATAACCAACCCAGCTGAATCAAGATCAAGTGAGGTACTAATACCACTCTATAGAGCCTTAGTAAGACCAGACCTAGAGTACTGCATCCAGTTTTGGTCACCACACTATAAAAAAAAGATGTTGAGACTCTAGAAAGAGTGGAGAGAAGAGCAACCAGGATGATTAGAGGATTGCAGAGCAAAACATATGATGAACAGTTACAGGAACTGGGCCTGGCTAGTCTAGGGAAGAGAAGGACCAGGGGAGACAGGAGAGCAAATCTTCCAATATTTGAGGAGGGGCTGCCCCAGGAAGGGGTCCAGCTGTTTTCCAAAGCACCTGAAGGCCAGACAAGGAATAATGGATGGAAACTGATCAAGGAGAGATTCAACCTAGAAAGAAGGATAAATGTGCTGACAGTGAGGACAATCCACCCATGGAACAGAAGTTGCCTTCGGAGGTTGTCGGAGCTTCATCACTGGAGGCTTTCAAGAAGAGACCGGACTGCCCTCTGTCAGCAATGGTGCAGGGTCTCCTGCGTGGGCAAGGCATTCGATTAGATCAGCGGTCTCTCACCTTCGTAACTTTAAGACTTGTGGACTTCAACTCCCAGAATTCTTCGCTGAGGAATTCTGGGAGTTGAAGTCCACAAGTCTTAAAGTTACGAAGGTTGGAGACCCCTGGACTAGATGACCTACAAGGTCCCTTCCAACTCTTTTAATCTGTCAAGATTCAGAAGGATGTGTGAATCGATGGGCCTCCATCAGTGTTTCTCAACCTGGGTAACTTCAAGACGGGTGGACTTCAGCCTGGCGCTGACTGGGGAAATCGAGTTGCCTAAAATCGAATCGTTAGTGGCAACATTAAACTTTGAAAAAAAAAAAAAACCCACAGCAGGCAGTAGAAATAATAAAACACTGGATCAAGCAAAGTGTGATAAACGATTGTCTGTAAGGTTTAAACAGATAAAAATCAAACTCTTTGTTCCTTAAGAGTTTAAATAGAAAAAAAAATTGAATTGTTATGGTACCCGTTAAAGGACATTTCCTCCGATAAGATTTGGAGCAGAGTATCTGGATCTTTGGGGCTTTTCCAGGCACCATCTATTATCTTATCAGCTGAATTTGAGGAAATATCAGGAAGACTTCTGTTGACCTATTTGACCTATGCTGTGATCCTGAGTGGTTTTATTCCCCGTGGTCCACAGTGGCCAGTTTGAAACATGGTTTTCTGAGGTATTTTGCACTGAAAATAGAGACATATTGATCCCCAAGACTCATTTTATTATTTGTGCAATATTCCATTAGGAAAACAATTGTGAACATCTTCACATTGTTCGTAAGGTGGGCAAAGAGGAATCTGATGTTTGTTGTACTCTTGTGGGGCCAGGACTGGGACCAAATTCCATCTTCAGCTGTGGTTTGCTAAGTAGGTGATTTGAGGACAAGTTAAATCTTGATTTGTGGTTTGCTAAGTGAGTGATCTGAGGACAAAACATGTCTCTCAAGCAATGTCAGAAAGCCAACTAATAACTGGTTTAACTGTGGCCCTTTGGCCTGCTCACCATAAGGTGGGTACAATCGATGGAAGGAAGTCAAATTATATAGATTTTCACATAGATTGAACATGTTCCAGAGGGCACCAGGCCTTCCTAGCCTCAAGTTTGTTTTGCACATCAGTCACCCCAACAATCCTAAAGCAACCACAGAAGAAAGCAAATCACACAGATAGAAGAATCAGAGGAGAGCTGGAAGGGACTTTGAAGGTCTTCTAGTCCAGCCCCCTGCTCAAGCAGGAGATCCTACACCATTTCAGATAAGTGACTTTGTATCATCAACTTATTTTAACAACCCCATAATCCTTTGCGGGGTGGAGTTTGAACAGACTGAATGGAGCTAGCGGAGTGTTTTTACTGGCCGGAGCCTTTCCTGTCGTCAGTGCGGAGTTTTGTTCAACAGATATATTCTCATTGTGCCCAGAGAGGGAAATATCTGCCTCTGCTGAGGATCAAACTCATAGCCTCCTGATTATGAGGCGAGAGTGCCACCTCTAGGCTACCGCACCACTCCGGATAAGTGACTGTCCAGTCTCTTCTGAAAAACCTCCAGTGATGGAGAACCCACAACTTCTGGTGGCAAGCTGTTCCACTGGTTAAGTGTCCTCCCTGTTAGGGAAGCTTTTCCTTAATTCAGGTTGCTTCTCTCCTTGGTGAGTTTCCATCCAGGCTGAAGAAGATGCAACCATCCCAGAAAAGGCCGAAAACGTTTCGTTTCTCATCCAAGAAGCTTCTTCAGTTTCATACCAAGAATGAAAGGTTGCAGGAACCTCAACCTTTTTGGTGCCACTGAAATTATCAACCATGGTTAGGATGTTGTTGGGAAAGGGCTCAAACCCGCTAGAGTCCTCCTCCCTGTGCAAAATAGATTTTAGCAAAGATCTTTTCAATCGGTGATAGATAAATCGGTGATCACTGACATTGAGGATGTATTGTAAGCTTCGGTCAAGAACCCCTGAGAGACCCAGAAAATTGCTCGTCTTATAGCGAGAGAACTTCTCACAAAAATTCTTGGTTTGAAAATTACAGCTTGTCGGTCGCTTTACAGCACTGTTTTAGAAATGTGAGTTCTGCCAAGTCCCAAAGGTGCTTTTTTTTTTTTTTTTTTTAAAGGCCACTGTTTTNTTTTTTTTTTTTTTTTTTTTCAAAAGGCCACTGTTTTTTTTTCCTTGAAGATGTTTTGCTTCTCGCCCAAGGAGCTTCTTCAGTTCTTCAGCTCCTTGGATGAGAAGGGAAACATCTTTGAGGAATAACGAAGTCTGGTGACTTTTTGAAAAAGCACCTTTTGGGCCAAGCATGATCTGGATGAGGAGGAATCTCCATAAGTGAATAATTTGATGGCCCTATTAAGTATTTGGGCTGTGTTCTCACCCAAACCTTGTTCCAAGGAAACAAACATGAAACAGAGGTAACAGCAAAACCTTTTAAAGATTCTTTACGAATTTCATTCCTTCCTGGTTAAAAGGCCGTTTCAAACTGTTTGTCTCTGATAAGAACGAGCCTTGCCAAGGTGGTACAAGGCTTCCAAGAACACCAGATAAAGTTGCCAAGAAATATTTCAAACACAAAGAGTCTCCAAACACAAACTAAAAGAGTCCAAAAGTCCACAAGACTTGAGTGCAAAAACTTCTTTGCTTCCAGCAAAGAACTCTGGTTTCTCAGCTGGTTTTTTTCCCTTAAGGGAAGGGCCATTACCTTGCAGCCTTACTCCCGAGTTGCTTGTGCTGCTGCAGTTGTTCTTTCCTTTGAGTAGCCCTGCACGCACACACACTGGGCACAGGCTCCTCGGGAACCTCTTCCTCATTGCTGCCAGCCTCCACCATCTCCAAAGGCAGCATTCCCCTCCCTGATGNCACCATCTCCAAAGGCAGCATTCCCCTCCCTGATGGTCCTGGCCCCATCCCTGCATCCCACGCAGGCCCCTCATCCACGTCCTCACTCTCTGAGACCTCAGTCGTCCTCACTTGTTGCCGGCGAACCACAACAGAGGGAGATTATAATGGGAGGGAGGGAGGATCTGAAGGAAGTTCTGCCTTAGCACTTGGCCACCACAGGTGCCTCCCCCAACACGAGTGATGTTGAGCTGGCCATGCCCACTGTGGCCACGCCCATCCCCCACTTCCCCACCAGGTCAAACATAACTTTGATGCTCACCCTCAATGAAATGGAGTTTGACCCTCCTGCTGCAGACAATTCTGCAGGAGGAAACTTTGATGAGTTATTTGATCAGTTTCATCACCTGCCAATTTCTCTTTTGCAAGAAAATCCTCTGGAAACTTTAGCAATAGTCCTTAAAATGTCTTCCTTTTGCAACCTTCCCTTTGTTTTCTTTAGGGTTTTATTTTTATCAATTTTTTGGAAATGGTCATTAGACTGTCACCAACTTTCAGCCTCTGCTTTCTTCATGCTTTCCAAGTTTAGGAAAATTGGATACGTAGTTCCAAGTTTGCATTAGACGTCTTTTTTTTAATGCAATTATTTTCTGGAAAATGGACTGTCTTGTCTTTTTTTTTCCCCCTTAAACTCCCCTAACTGTGTTTTTGGAGGTACAGATTGTTAACCATGAATACGTCTTATGTTTTAAAAGCCAATGAACAATTTGGTATTTAGAATTACTGTCTGGAGGAACAGAATTTAATGGTATTTTATAGGAAGTGATCAGAAGTACAATCGGACTGACCTCTAGTTCTCGTACATATCCTGTTCATTTACCCTTTTATCCTTCCAGTGAGCAATCCATCTATGATCTATCAACACTATTAAAGCCAACCTCTTTAACACATTCTTTGGCTCAGTATTTGTAAACAGCAATGGATCAAGCCCAATATTTCCTAG
>BHFT01000356.1:0-21213 GCA_004320025.1 Laticauda laticaudata
GTTTTTTTTTTTTTTCTCAAGGCATGAGCTACTCTGAAGACTCAACAGTCTTCCTCAATCATCATGTCATTTTGCAGGCAGTCCCAAGAAGACAAAGTAGGATGAGGCTCTTGTAGAGAACCTTTTCCTAATTGTTACTCCAAGTGAATTATGGAACTATAGGAGAGAAGCTTGGACTTTTTTTTCTATTTCTTTTTACATTAACATCAAACTTTTTGCTTTTTCTATTTAACTTTTTTTGAAAGAAGAATCACATTGCCATGGAAACAGATTAGCACCATAGTGATTTGCAAACTAGCTTGGGATTCAACCAAGAAAATGAGAAACTGAGATTCAACCAGGAAGATAAGGAACTCCTCGTAAAAGCAGAAGTTTATATCCAAAGTAAACACAGAAAGGAACTAACAACTATCTGGAATAATGTACCCACAGAGGTAAACTGATGGCAGTATGTCACTCAAAGGTTTAAAAAAAAATCATGAAAACTGCTGTGTATTCCAGTCCAATCAGGTCCAGCTGCACTGGAGCTGAGCAATTGAGACGAGGTAACATCACTAGCACTGATGATGTTACCCAGTTTGGGTAATGAAATGTCTGCCAAAAAAAAAAAAATCCTCCCAGAGAGCACTAACTCTCATTTCAATTCTATTACTAATATTTTCCTTTATAAGATGGGAAATAGTTGATATTCCCCAAAGGGAAAAATGGCATTTTTTGGTGATAGGTAACTCACTTCTTAAAAGAACAGAATCAGCACTTTGCGGGCCAGACAATTTATCAAGTGAGATATGTTCCTTCCTAGGTACAAATATCAAAGATTGGCAGAGAGGTTATCAAAATAATCATCAATTGAATATTATTTCTTTCTATTCTTTCATGTTGGGACAAATAACACTATGAAAATAATATCATGGGACTTTGAGCAGCGAGGCAGGAAATCTAAGCAGTTCGGAGGTGATGTTCTCGTCTGTACTTTCAATAGAAGGTCAACATCTAATGAGGGAATGGAAAATTCTAGAAGTAAATCACTGGCTTGAAGGGATGGTGCCATAGAGTGAACTTTGGATTCCTAGACCATGGTTTACATTTCCTGCAGGAAGGGCTTCTGGCAGAGGATGGATTATACCTCAGAAGGACTGGGAAGAATGTGTTTAGTAAATAATTGGCTCAGCTTATCCAAAGGGCTTTAAAGTAAAATTGGAAGGGGAGGGAAATGAATCTTTAGGAGACATAAACCCATGGCGGATTAAGGCTCACTGGTGCCCTAAGCACTGACAAATCTTGGTGCACCCCCTCCTTTGTACATACTTTGTACATACTGTACAAATGAATGTTCTCAACTTTGTGGTGCCCCCTTTGGGCCTGGTGTCCTAAGCACATGCTTAATTTGCTTAATGGTTAATACACCACTGCATAAACCCCAAGATAACCAATCAGACAACAAAGAATGGAGTGGTGAGAAGGAAGGGAAACTCGAGTATAAAATAGGAGAAGTAGGAGGCAAACACAAAGTCAATCATAAAGGGTTCAGATGATGGAAGAAAATAAGGAAACAAAATTATATGAAAATATCGGTCTGGTTATCAACAGCAGAGACATTTGCATATCCAATTGTTTTAAAATGGAACATATAGTCAGATACAGTGAAATCTTAAATGAAAAGGGTGAACTCAAACAAAGCAAGAATTAGATGAACAAAGAATAAGCATGAATTGGTACTCATGTGTGCAAATACATTCTAGATATGACAAAGATAGTAAGAAAGAAGGATTTGATAAAGAACCTTCTGAATTAGATAAAATCTTAGCAGGTACTGATGAGAGGATGATTAAAAAATTATATGCTTATTTATTAGGAGTGAAGTTAGAATAAGAACAAGTTAAAGAAACAATGATTGAATGGAGAAATTTTTTTTGCTATGGGATAGATTTAGAAAAATGGCAGAAATTATGGACTAGAAACTATAAATTAACAATGTCAACAGCATATAAAGAGAATTTTGTACAAGATGTTTTACCAGGTGGTCATTTACCCGTGGCAAGAATCACAAAGTGGTTCAAAGATTAAATCGGTGAAGTGGTTGGAAATGTCTCAGATACCTTGGATCATATTACCTTACAATGTGGTGGGCATGTGTGGAAGCTAAAAAGATATTCGGACTAAAAATTCCACCGGCATAGTTTGTGAAAACGACACAGTTGGAATAAAATGATAAAACAGCATATAGATTTAAAACCAGTGATATTTGTACTGTGGAATTTTACCCTGAAGGTTAACAACAGAGAATGACATACCTATGAGTATTATGCACTTTAAACTAACAGATAAGAAATTGTATTTGGCCCCAAAATTGGAAAAAGAGCAAAATTTTCGCGATGGTGGAGAAGTAATAAGAAATAATGGAAGGTCGCAGAAGTGAGCAGATTAACATTAGCAATTTTAAGATGGCAAGAAGAAAAAGACTGTTATAACAATATGGGATTTATTCTATCAATGGTTACAGAAAAAATGTAGGGAAATTTGTAAGTATACATATACGTAAGCACTGAAATATCTTTTAAATAAAATATGATACGAATAATAAATTAGTAAGAATTGAGATGTGCTCTAAAGGATCAATTTGGAATTGAAATTAGAATCTAATGATTATATAGTATAATATAATATGGTTATTGGAAGTTATTAATGTAATATGACTTATATTTAAGAGGAAAAGACCTAATAGATGTTTTGTGCACAAGAATATGTACGCCATACACAAATTGTACAGTTAAAAGGTCTTTTACTTCTTGTTTTATGTATTATGTTTTGTGTTTTTGTTTATTGTTAAAAAAATAAAATTAAATAAAAAACCTTTTTATTAAAAAAAAGGGCTCAGATGAACAACGACACATTGCTTCAAACATATGGGAAAACAAACAGGGTGACCTTGAAAATCCTAGTACATAGGAGCAAGACCTGTGGTAAATTATTGTTGCCATTACTTCGAAACTTGGAAGGAAATGGAGCTTATGATTGAACAATAACTGGCTAGAAGTATATAATTTTTTTTAAAAAAAAACCCTCAATTCCGCCCTAAAGAGCGAAAGGGAGTTGCATTGTAATGTAAGAAATTTCAAACATAGCATCAAGGATGAAAGCCTTCTTGAATGCATTTTGGCGTGAAAATTTAGAGAAAAAAGAAATGACATTGTTATATACCCCATCACCCAACTACAAGCCCCTGTCACACTGCACGCAACGGATGAAAGAGGATGTAATAACGGAGAAAAAACACTTTGCCATCCTCTCATTGGTTACCGCGATGCTTTCCGTTCTGTCCACTCACTGCCCTTCCGTTTGGCTTCCCTCTCTATCCGTTCCAGCAATTGCCGTCTATTGACATTTTATCCCGCTCAGAAAGTTTTGAGCTGCTCAAAACTTTAGAGCGGAAAATGTTATCCAAATGTCGTGGTTCTGCATCCCGCTAGGCAATACGGGGTGACATCCGTTCTGCTTCTTCGTTTAAACATCTGCTCTATATCCGCCTAGGCATATGCCCGCTGCTGCATCCGCGCAATCCTCGATCTGCTCGCAGCAGTAAAGGGATGCAGCGGAGGAAGCGGAAAGGACGACGCCAGAAACGGACGTCGGCAGCGTTAGTAGCACGGACGGAGAAAGATTGGAAAGCGGGATGCAGCACAGCAAAGAAGGCACTTAAAATGGAAAAAAACGTTCGCAGAGGGGACCTGTCAAAGATATTAAAGGATGTCTGAGGAATGCCTAGAGGATGCACAAAGGACACATAGTGGAGGACAAACCCTTATATGCCTATAAAAAGGGGGACAACTCACCTGGATCTCTACTTTCAGCCCAGCAGCCCCAGCTGTGCAGACCTCTGCAGCCTTCATCTGCCTCTTGCTCTTTGTCCACAAGCATCCAGTATGTCCACCATGGATGGTAAACTCCTTTTGGTAGCCACCATCGTTCTGCAACAGTGCGAAGCCATCTTACAGGATCCTGTGAACTCTACTAACGGGAAAAAAAGGAAGGCCGGCCAAGAAAGCATCTGGGTTCGAAGAATGGATCGGAGAAGAAGAGCAGAGGACGGACTGTACAGACAAGCTGAAAATGGTGGAAGCTGAGGAACGAAGACGCCTCGTGCATTCCAGAAATTCATGAAAGGAATGCCTCCAGCCATGTTTGAAACAGAAGTTTGTGCAGCGCTGACAGAACCACAGGTTGACCAAAGCAGAGCACCAACTTCCAGCCCAGCCTGGAACCTGGGCTCAAGGTGGCACTGACTCTGTGCCACCTGGCCTCAGGGACACCTACAGGAGACATGCAGTACAGCTGGAGGGTGCCACACAACAGCCATTCAGCATTGTGGTCAGAGAGTGGTGCAGGTCCATCATCGAAGAATAAAAGGAGGAGCTCCTCCAGTGCCCCACGACTGAAGAAAGGCTGGACACGAAAGTGTCAGAGTCAGTGGTATGAGAGGTGGAAACTATCCCCACACAAAATAATACCGTTGGAGCCCATAGATGGCAAAGCATCATTTTTTTGTGGCCTGCAAAGCTCCAGCAACTTCAGGGTCACACCTATTTCAACTAAAAGGGCTTCCTCAGTTTCTCATCCGTTTCCGCCAATGGTCGATGCTGACTATCAAAGTTCATTTACATCGATGCTATTCAGGCAATGGGTCAGCTTCAATGCCCAGTGGTATACAACATGCCAGGTCATCTCAAGGAAGCGGCTGGAACGCATAATCCCATCGTGGGCTTCCGCAGATCCAGAACCCCTTGCCACAACGACACGCAAAGATGTGCCCTACTTCAATCGTGGGGGATTGATCGCCTTCTCCCTCAGAACCCCTACCTCAATGAAGCCCTATAATATCTTTCCCAGACTCCTCACCCATTTGAAGAGAGGATCTTCAAAATACAGGCTGTCCAAGGCAAGACTGAGTGGTGGAGAACGCCTTTGGCATCCCTGGGCCACAGGTTTCCAAGGTACTTTCTCACACATGCAGCATCGCCTCAGAGACCGTGAGGAGGGATCGTGGAAGCTTGCTGCATTCCTGCAGAACAATCTTCATGTGCAGGGTCCGCTAATGTACCCCCCCCGTAACCCCCAGTGTTGCAGAACAGGGGCTTTGGTGGACCTCCAACAAAGCAATGGGGCGACATGGAGCCTGGGGAATGGAGGCAAGGGCAAAACCTGAATAGACACTCAGGATGTACAAGGCCCGCAAGCAGGAGGCCTCACCGTGAAGGGAAGAAGCAGTGCAACCTTTTCTGAACACCACTGGTGGCAAGATCTTCCAACTGAGCAGTGGATGGATGGCTGTAAAGACAGGGATAGTGTAGATGAGTTAATGGTGTTTCCTTCCAGGCTGGTCCGTCATCACACTGATGAGAGATTGGGCCATGTATAGCTGTGCGGGTGGGCCTCAATATAAGCAGGGCGTTTAATGAAGAGTTGTTGTTTGTGGTTGACATGTGTGGAATCAATGGCTTTATGCATTGAGAGGAGGAAGAGCCATAGGTAGTGGCGCACCTGGGAGGGTGGATCCATACAGTCCCACTATGCTACGCACTGGAGGTTTAATCTATCGCCACACTCTTATGCAGAGTCACACGTACGCAAGGAGGTGTGCCCAGTATCAGGGGGTGAAGGGTCAGGTGCTGTGGAGGTGGTTGCTAGCTGGAGTGCTGGTCTGAAAGCAGCATTGGGGTGCCTGGCCCTGGAGAGGCACAACAGTGACAGGATGTGTTTTGAGGGGGAAGCGTCTCAGACAGGCTGGCAGCAGGCCCCGTGTATGTTGGAGAGCGTCGCTTCCTCCATGCCATCGGGGTGTCAGGCGCCGAAGTACCGAGAGAGGACAGATTGTTCTGAGGTTGGGCTTGGGCTGGTGGGGTGGAGGAAGAAGCAGTGTAAGTGGGGCTGTCTGGTCTGAAGCTGGGTGAGGGACTGGCAGTGGGAGGCATCTGTGGCGTGGGTGGCATCGGTGGCATAAGTGTGCGTGGTGGTATCGCTGGATCAGGTGGAAACCTGGTGCTATACGGCGTGTTCGTCCGAGTGACTCTGTGCCTGGACTGGAAGGGCTGCTGCTGTGCTGCGGACCGTGCGCTGGTAAGTAGGCCGCGTGGGTAGAAGGTGAAGTGGGCCATGTGGAAGGCTCTTGAATGGGAGGGAACATCACGGGTGTGGGGTGGAGGAGCACGACTGGATCCGGTGGGAGCGAGGTTCCTCGCTTGGGTCTGGAGGGTTGGGTGAACAACTCGTGATCCAGGTCCTCTGAGACCTGGTACTTATGGGGGTGTGTGCCGCCATGTCGTGACAGGTCATGGGTTAAGCATAGGTGAGGAATGGGCTTTGTGGCGGTATTTTGGAGGATCGCACGCGCACGTCGGTGTCGGAGCCAGGTGATGCGAGTAGTGATGCTATGCTGCTGACGTGTATGAGTGTCCCTATCTCTAGCAGGAACAGTGTGAGGCTTGCCCGTCTCCTGTCTGGCGCCTTTCGTGTGGAGGGTGGAGCTGGGGTGGATGCGGGTTAGACGGGCTGTGTGGGACGTGGCGCATCTCCTGTTCTCCCATCCTGGCAGCCAGGCTGAGGTCGCTGCCAGCGCTCGACACCGAGCGGTTAAGAACAGGGCGTGTCGCATGCAGGGTTTCTCCGAGCGCATGGCACGCTCGCACAAGAAATACGCCTGCCTGGAGACAGGAGTGGAGCTCTCGCCTTGGGAAGAGGACTGGCTCTTAGCCAAGGCTGACCGTGTAGTTATGTATGTATGGGTCGTGAGAGGGGCCTGCTGCTTAGCCTGCGCTGCCTCGGGGATCATCACCCTCTATGGAAGCTGCACCTGGCCATGAGAACATAGGTTCTCCGGCTCTGTCCGTCAGCTTAAGCTGTGGGCCGTGTGGCCAGAATTTTCTTGAGGTGCAGAGCTTCCGTACCAGGTGTGCTATGTGGTTCCACCGAGACCGAGGAGCACATCGACTGTGGATTAGCCGCCAGACTCTCTGCCTTCTGTTCCTCAAAGCGAGCCTGCTGTCCATGTTAGGTGTCCCTGGATAGGCGCAGGTGTCACTGTCTTGCGGCATGATAGTCATTCTCTGCTCGAGGCACACTCCAGCACGCATCATGACACTCGTGGTACGCCTCTCATGATGGAGTATTGCTTCCTTACTACTGTCGCCCGCATATGCCTCTTCCTCCCTTTGGCAGCACCAGGATGGCCTCTCATAGAGGGGCTTCGCAGTTTGTAGGGTGCTCCTGCCACACCAGCAGCAGCAAGCAGGGATCATCATCAATCATCATCGTCATCATGCATGGAGCAGCAGATTATAATCATCCATCATCATCAGCAGCCCAGCAGCAGCAGCACCAGCAGGATCATGCATCATCTAGCGACGCAGCAGAAACTGTATGTATCCAAGCAGGACCGAGGATCGATGCAGCACGCAGAGTAAGACCAGGAGCCCAAGCAGGACCAGGAGCACGTAGCAGGATGAGCAAGACCAAGGAGCAGCGAACAGGACAGCAAGGTATAAGCGTCCAGGAGCACGAGCAGGACTGCAGGACAGCAGGATGAGGAGCAAGCTTCAGCAGAGTAAGCACGCATAGCAGAAGCACCACCGCCAGGAGCAGCCTCAGCAGAGTAAGCAAAGCAGATAAGTCACACAACCGATAAAGCAGCATCATCAGCTCCTCCGAGAAGTAGAGCCAGCAGAAGCCCCAGCCGCAGAAGAGTGAGCCCGTGCTACAGAAGCCCCTAGCAGAAGCAGAGTGAGGGCGCAGGGGGCGGGAGGGTGGCCTGTCTTCTTGCGAGGGTGGCAGCAGATGGCTGATGGCTTTCTCCTTCTTCTCCATGGTTGTGGGGTTGCTAGGCTTGGAGGGAGGCCTGGCAGGCGGCAGGCACCAAGGCTGGCAGGCAGGCTGGTCAGGAAGGCTTGCAGAGGCTGGCAGGAAGGCTGGCAGGCAGGTGGCACAAGGCTGGCAGGCCAAGGCAGGAAACGCAAGGCTGGCAGGCAGTAAGGCTGGCAGGGAGGCTTGCAACGGCAGGCAGATAGCAAGGCTGGCAGGGAGGGCTGGCAGGATGGCAGGCAGCAAGCTGGCAAGGCAGGCATGCAGCTACTTGGGGGAGCTGCTTCCTTTATATCCGCGGGCTGACGCAAATACATCCCCCCCGCATACGGCAAGTGAATGCTAGGGCCATCCGCTAGGCTTCCCGCTAGGCCTTCGCTGTGCATCGCTTCATCCGCATCGGATCCGCTGTGCATCCGCTTCATCCGTTCCGGCTCTCTCCTGCAATCCGCTCTTTCTGTTCCGCGTCCGCTTTGCTGAGGTCCCCCAGAAGCCTTGCAGATGTGCATCTGCTCCCCATCCGCTTCCATCCGTAGGCTTCCTTTCCGTAATCGCTTTCCATCTGCTCTGCATCCTCGCATCTGTTGCCTTCCTGTTATCGCTCTGGTTATGCAAATTTTGCAACCTTCTGAGAGCGATACAACGGATGGAACATTTTTCTCGTCCGCTGTGTCCTTTTTACAAACGTTTTGTTCGCCGGTTTGGGCAGTGTGACAGGGACCTTTTTCGGCAAAAAAAAATCAATGACTTTTTTTCTAATCAATTAAGGTATGCACGGAAACACAGCCATGAATAGTCAGGGTGAATTAACTCTACAGCCAAGTTAAAAATCAAACAGGTTCTGACATGCCTAGCTTTAGCAATTTCTGGTCACCCCAAAAGGTAGAGCGAGAAAACCTGGGGGATAAACCTAAATGCTGGACTTTAATTCTTAGCAATCGGGATAAAGTATTAAGAAGAGATAGAAAATTCAAAGGAACCTAAGGGAGACATGACTATGTCAATAGTACAAATTCAATATAATAGAGGTACCAGGTAATGAATCAAGTCAGATCTAGCGTTTTGAGATGAAGAGAATGACTTGAGCAAAGATGAGATTAAGAAAGATTTCAATGATGGAAACCACAAAGAGAAAACAATTTAAAATGCTTTGAAAAACTCTGAAAAATGAGATTAAAGAAGGTGTGTGTGTGTGTGTGTATATATGTATATGTATATGTATATGTATATGTTATGTAAGTTATATGTTTATATGTAATTGTATATGTATATGTATATATGCATATGTGTATGTATAATGTATATGTATATTGTATATATATATATGTTTTTTTTAAGCCTCTCGCGGGTACTTTAACATTTGTTCTGTTTAGCTTTCCTTTGGGTATTATCACGTCATTGTAGTTCTGTTAAGTTGTTAGCTCATTTAGTTCTGTTAAAGTTGTAGCAACGTTTCAGCAGAATCTCAAAATCTGCCATAATCAGGCTTCTGTATGGAAGTGTGTCTCACAGTTGCCCCCTGCTGTTTTCAATTTGAGGCTGGTCTACTCTGATTGGCTTATTTAACCTGGGGTCCCTGTGTTCATTGGACTTGGAGTTTGATTGAATTGGTGTTTCTGGTTTTTCTTCTGTCCTGTTCTTGTGGCTTTGATTGGCATGGCAACACTCTGTTCATTTTTTTATGTGTTGGAGGCTTCAGTGCAGCGTGGCTTCGTGTGAAAGGGACAGCTGCTATTGCATCAGCAAGCTGGGTTTCCCTGGGTGGCCTGGTGGGGGGGGGTGGTTTGAAGGCTGGAGCATCAGAGGGAGTCTGTCTGTGCTCAGGTGTTTGCCTG
The DNA here is from genome assembly GCA_004320025.1 of Laticauda laticaudata. Classification (NCBI taxonomy): domain Eukaryota; kingdom Metazoa; phylum Chordata; class Lepidosauria; order Squamata; family Elapidae; genus Laticauda; species Laticauda laticaudata. Next base: position 9,687 of record BHFT01000356.1, read on the forward strand.
GCCTGGTGGTGTGGAGATCCTTTCTATTGAGAGTGCAGGCCTTCCATGATTGACAGTCTGCTGTTAATCATCTCTCTATTCAATGCTTTCGGTTCTTTTTTTCAATCTCTGTGGCTTCTCTGATGACTCTGGGTTGGGGTTTTCCATAGTTGGCTAGGGTTTTTGGGTGCCATTGAAGTTGATGTTGATGACCTGTGGTTTTCACGTGTTTGGATGTGAGGAGGTGTGTTCCAGTTTTTTTACTGCATTTTTGGTGTTCAAACCAGTGCGGGTACCTTTATTCTTCTATTGGTCTCTCCAATGTATGTGGCCTGGGCATGATGTAAACAGGGAACTTCGTATATGCCTTTGTTTTTCCAGTCAATTTTGTCTTGGGGTTTTTTACGGATTGGCTGCTATTTTTTTGTCTGTTTTGAAGGCAGTCTGTGATCTGATGCCTGTGTAGTAATCTTAACTGATTTTGTCTGTAGTACCTCTCATGTAAGGGCAGGACAGCTGTTCCATACGGTCTGTTGATCTTCTTTAGGTCTCTGTTATGTCATTGGTGTGTTTTTGTTGGATCAAACTGGTGATTTTGTTTTTGTGGAAGCCGTTGGCTGTCAATACTTTAGTCAGTGGTGCAATAGTTCCAGTCTTTATTATGTGTCTTAATCTGCCAGGCGTTTGGTTCCTGGTAATTTAGTGGTTTTCGCGCCACGGAATTTATTCTGTGCTGGGTGGTGGTGGGATTGGGCCGTTGAAGGTAGCGGTTTGGTGTGTGTTTTCCTTCCTGGTAATATGGTGTGTCCCAGTGTGCCATCTGTTTCTTTTGTAGATTAAGTACATCTAGGAATGGTAGTTGTTTGTTGTTTCCATTTCGCATGGTGAAATCTTTGATTTGGGGTGTGTGCCTGTTTAGGTGTGTTAGAAAATTGGGGTTTAGGTTTTCCTTTTCCAATGGGGCCATAATCACAAATGTGGTCATCGATGTATCTTAGGCCATAGCTTGGCTTTTGTGGGTGGCATTAGCCCAGGGCTCTGGATTCGAATTTTTCCCTTTCTTCCCCAAATGGAAAAAAACCCAAGGTTTTGCCAAAATGAAAACCCGGGGTCTGGGGGGGGACAGTGGTGATCCCATAAGGGTCCTCAATTTTGCTTTGTATCTTTGTCCTTTGTATTTGAAATATGTGTTGGTTAGGCAGTGTCTGTTAGTTCCAATAGGTCTTAAGCTGGTTGTATTATTTTGACTGGTTGGTATTTATTTTTGATGATTTCAAGAGTTTCTTTTATCGGGACTTGAGTGAATAGTGAAACCACGTTGAACACCAATATACATTCCCCTAGGTATCCCCTGTAACAATCTCTAACCCTTATCTCTAAATCTTGAAACTTTATCTTTCCTTTTAATTTTGGCTAGTTTCTCCTTTTCTAAATTTCCCCAGTCTCTTCTTTTTCCTTCTAATTTTATTTTTATTTCCCTCTGCCATGTTTCCTCTCCCCTTTCAGTTCTCTTTTTGGGGGTTTCTTCTTATATATTCTCCCCTTCTCCTTCTCCTTCTCCTTCTCCTTCTTCTCCTTCTTCTTCTTCTTAGTCTTGAGTGTCTTATCTCTTTTATTTATTGTCTCTAATGTTGATGTCTCTGTTTTAAGTTCTTTTATATCCTTTGACAATGGTCCTTGTTCTTCATGCACATCGAGGCTGTTATTTTCTCTTTTAATTCATCCTCTCTGTGCTTCCTTTGTTCTTTTGCAAGCTGTGACACCATTACTTTACTCAGCATTAACTCCATCAATCTCATTCTTTCTTGAAATATCTCTCTCACATTTTGGAGCTACAACTTAAATTCTTTGCTTATTTCTTCCATTTCTTAGTCTATTAAATTATTCTTTATTTTATTAAAAGTCAATTTTTTTCTGTTATAGTCCTTGTCAAAAGTCTCCATTTTAACTGTAATCCCCTCTTCTTCTTTTTTTTTAAATAAAGCTCCTGGGGATCTTGTTATACGCAACTAGTAATTTTCTATAGAGACATAAAAGAAGGAAATCTTTAACCCTAGGTGGTGCTCTATATCACTTTCTTTTTAGAATTCTTTTATTTTTAATTCACTTTTCTGTAGTATTAATATTAGATTTAATCAATTCCTAATAAGTCCAGCATTTTATCCAATGCCTGATTAATGTCTAATTCTATATATTATTCCAAGTTTAGTCTCTAATCACATATAATTCTTTTATTTCTGTTTTTTTCTTTACCTTATATTTTCCTCTTATTTCTTGTTTGCTGCTTCTACTCTTCCAAACAAGGGCTCTTTCTTTCCGCTTTTTGGGTGTTATCAAAAAAAATATTCAAAGTCTTTTATCCAGTTACACGCTGCTCACCACTTTCACTCTCCAGCACAAAACATGTGTCCTGGCAGCTTCCTGTCTTCAGGGCAGCCATTAAAGACTGCCACTTCTCCCTGTCTTCTAGGGGAGTTTGCCAAGTCAGGGAGGGGAGATGCAGCTCCCCTCGACACAGATGGTGGTCTCCCCCTCTTCCCCCCATCCCTACAAGGTGGGTCAGATGGATTCGGTCCTTTAACGACCCCTCCAACAGGGTAAGCAGCACACAATTGCGGTCTCTGATCCATCATTGACCAGAACGCCAATGAAAGTCCCCCTCAGATAATAATCTGTGGATGTAAAAAGACTGAATAGTGACTTTTCACCATTCTTACCACCATGATGTTGGCCTTAACAATGGTGCTGACTTTATCTAGTCAGATATGTTTCTAATTTTGCATGAACAGTGCTCTAGCTCTTTTTTGGCTCTTTTCAGAAACCTCAGATCCTCTGTAAACCATGGGGAGTTTGGGTAGTTATGGGCCAGGGATGGGCAAATGGAGTCAATCCTATCCAGGACTTTGGCTGCTCTCTAATACTAGGTTGTGGCCAGAGCGGCAGAATCCATGGGATATCCCCCAGATCCCTTTGGAACCTGAGTATGTACATTAATTACCAAGAATGGATCATTTGAATCCCTGCAGAGAAAAGCAACATTGGAAAATCTCGTGGGCGCCAGGGCATGGTCAGACCATAATAGAGGGGATAATGACATATCCTCCACCAGTTCATGTTGCCATTGCTCCAATAAGAAAATGACATATTGAGTGTGACCACTGTCCTGAGTTAGTTTTTGGATTATTTGTGATATGTCATGGCTGCCATACTAGCCATGAACTCTTTTGCTGCCTCCAAAGCAAACTCAGAGATGACAGATTGAAGTCTCCCAGGATCATAAGCCTGGAGAACTTTACTGCTAACCCTGAGATAGCCTCTAGCAGCTCAGGCATGGAGAGTCCTATGCAGATGCATCAGGAAGGCTGGTACAGTAGCAGCAGTCTCAACTGATCCCATGAGTACAACTTTAGGAACACGGTCTCCTACCCCGAATCTCATGGAGCTGGGCTCCTGAAGGCCAAAAAGGATTCCTAGATGACAATTACTAAGCCCATCACTTTCCCTGAGGCTTTGGCTGGTGCTTGACCTTTAAACACATTTCTGTTTCAGACCTGGACATAGTGGTGAAATAATATTTGTCGGACTTGGAGGGATGAATTGTGACCCTTTTGGTCCTGCTAGGTTTCTGTGGTGTTCAAAACCATAATCAAGGGAATCAGTACAGACTGTTTTCAAGCTTTGAGACTGCAGAGCTTTTATGGTTCTCCTTCATGAGTGGTCAGTGGTAGAAGATGAAAATTTGAGCCCTTATATGAGGTGCCTGAGAGATTGCTCCTTTGTCTTTATTTAATAGTTACCTGGAACAACTGAGTGGGACCATGTGTCAGTTTGAAAAAAAAAACTACCATTCATTCCTTCTCTTTATTTTTGTTTTATTTTTTATTAATTATTGAGTCATATGTGGATTTTTGTGGATGTCTTATAACTACTACATTTGCTTAGAACTCTCTTGTTGAGGAATTTGTCAAAAGTATTTTGTAAGCTAAGTTAACTGTACCTACAAAATTGCCCCCTATCTAAACTGTTGATGTTCTAAAGGTTTTTCCCCAGTTGTTTGTAAAAATAGCCATATCTTTTTCTTGCCGTATCCTGATAGTGCTTTTATCTCATCCCTGGTCCAAGATTGAGAGAACTGTAAACTATCCTAAAGTGTATCAGTTTCCCTCTTATTCTAACACCATCTAAGGGCAACAACAACATCCAAATATATAAAATCTTGTAGAGTCTGTCACATGTAGTTTGGAAGGAAGCCAGGTAATTTTAGCGATGTGAAAGAATGAAAGTTGAAGAATTTAGTCAGTTGTTTTTCCAAGAAAGATTTTCTCATTAGAGGAAGTAAACACCTGAAATCATTTGCATTACATTAATACAGATCTTAATCTATATACTATTAAAACTCTTATGTCTATAATCTTCAATTGGGTGAAATATTTCATCACAGGTAAAATGTCTTCAACCCTATACCTTAAATGGCTAACTTACAGAATGCTGGGGCCTATGACTCCCAAGGGAATTGTTTTGTCCGGAAAAACACGAGGTAGACCGGGTTCCAACAGCAAAGTCTTTAAGAGAGGACGAGTGTGCCAAGCCACGCGGGTCTCTTTTATACATTTTTCGCTGGCCGGGCTGTGGCCTATACAGATTGTTGGAGTTTGCCGCGCTTCCGCGGCTTCAGGGATTGGTTCCTTTTGAACCAATCCCTTTTCGTCTAAGCACCCCAATCAGAATGCATTATTTGAAGCCAGTTATTTGCATACAGAACACCCCTCACCTCCTTAGTCGGTCCTACGTTGTGACGTAGTCTCGTAAGTAGGCGGGGCTTCTTTTGAGTCGACTGGACCTGCGCGGTTTCATTTGTGTGGCGTGTCTTCGACCGTTCGGATGGTGCTGCTGCTTCCTCCGTACTCTCCCTGAACCGTCTGGAGGGTGAGGCCTCCATCATCGCGTCGCCCTGAGTTGCTTGGCCGGCGGCTTCGCCACTGCCCTCCCATTTCACCAGGCAGACTTGAGCTGCTTGGCTGGCTCCTTCGGTGATTCTTCTCGCAACTTTCTCCAAACAGTGCGTCTCCATTTTGCTCTTTTTGTTAGTTGTTTTTCGGCATTGGGTTTTTAACGGTTTCTTTATTTATTTTTTCCGTGTTTCCCCCCCTCTTGGTGTTGAATTTCGTCGTTTTTGTAATTACTTTTGTGTTTTTCGTTTCTCTCTAAATTTCGGGACCGGAGCTGGGTCAATGTGCCGCTTCCACTCCCTGCCATGTCGTCTACCGTTAATCGGTAAGACTTGGGCCTGTTAAAGTCTGTGACTGTGTCCCGCGTACCCATAATGGTCTCCCGTAAAATTTTTCGCATACACCAAATCCAATTTTGAAACTCTGAATCGTGTAGAGGAGTCAGGGGGGTTTTCTGGTGTGAAGTTTGGATGTAGCCATCTAGTTTCGCGATCTGAGTTTTTCTTCCCCATCAGTAGTTCAGATGGTGTTTTGTTGGTTGTAGTACTTGGTGTTATATGTTGGCGGTGAGTAGCCTGTTTATTTTGCTTTGGACGTCCAGGTCCATCCTTCCAAACGCCCCTTGGAAACCTGAGCCATTCTTTCAGCCCCTACCGTTGTTTGCCGCGGATGGGCCTCGGCGCTGTGAGGGCATGTCTTATACCAGGGAGGCTAGGTAATTGTCGAATAGAAGGCTGGTTAGTTGAGGTCCATTATCGACACTAGTACGTCCGGCAGGCCGTGGTTGCAAAAAGTTTTGTCGTATCCTTATTACCATTTCTGTTGTCGTTGATGGCATAATTTTTACCTCTAGCCAATTGGAGTATGCTTCCACGACAATCAGAAAGTGTGTGTCCCTTGTAGAGGCGGGCTGGCGAAAGTGGGCTATCTGGTCCGGCGACCAGGCTTGAACTTCCCATCCTGTAGGTGAGTGGCTTTTGGGAGGAGTGGTCTGGCTCTCTCGGCTTTGTTGCACGGCTGACGCCATATTCAATGCCTTTATCAAATGCCCGGCCACTCAGACATAGCTCCTCCAGAGCTTTCATTTTTAACAATTCCCGGTGTCCTCATGCAGAATCTCTCATAGTACCATCGTTTTGCCAATTTGTTTTGGATCATGATCTACCTGCTCACCCACAGGCAGACATCCCTGTTCGTAGTGTTAGGAGGAGTGCGGTTGGTGTTGGTGCCGAGAAAGGTTTAAAAGTTCTCAGTTTTTTTGGGAGTTTTCCGCCAGCCTCAGCCTACCCAGTTAAGTAGGTGCGGGAGTGGCGAGGTGGGTCTTTTCCGTGTGGCTCGTGGTGCTGGACATGCGAGTGTACGGCGGGAGGGATTGGGTAGATCGGGGGCAGGGTCCTATGCAGTGAGGGGCGAGCGAGAGTGGTGCGCCGTGCGTCCTCTGCCGTGGCTGGCAATGGTGCTCTGCTCCAATAGCGTCGCGCAGATGAGGAATTTGTTTTCCTCGCCGGTGTATTAGGTGTATGAGTAGGCTGCTAGGAATTCGACCACCTTAGTTCATTCTGCGCGGACCAGGAGTTTGGTGTGGGCTGTTTTCCCGCCAAAAATTCCAAAGTAGCGGTTTGGTGGTCGTGACAATTTGTAAAACGCACAGATTCGGACGTTTCCGCGCATTGTAAGGCTTCGTCATGGTGAGTTGTGCTTTTGCAGAGTTTGAAAAACGCGATGGGCCTCTCTCAGCAATCCGAATTAGTGTGGCTTCAAGGTATGCTTCCTCTTTTGTAGCTCGGCTTCGGGGGTGAAGGAGGCGGGTATGGGCCCTTCTCTCCGAAGGTGTCAGATGCTCACTCAACCAGCGTCACATACTCAATGGTAGCGTGTCGCTAAAAATTGATGAGAGACGGTGTTGAGTTAGCAATGCTTGTTTATTGTGTTGAAAGGCTTTTGTTTCTTCTGTGCGGCCCCAAGTCCAAAATTGCTTTTTTTGTCAGTAACCGTGTAGCGGTTCTGCTATGTAGCTAATTTGGTGGAAATATATTATTTATTAGACCCCAAGAATGCTTGTCAACTCCTTTTTGTTCTTTGGGTTCTGGGTTGCGGTGTATTTATGGCTTTTTAGTTTGTGCTTTGTCGGGGGTGGGGTTGTATCCCCTGCTGTCTATTAAATTAGCCAGAGAAAGTTCGACGCTCTGTTAGCCTGGCAGCACTTTCTTTTTTACTTTTAGTCCAGTTCCTGAAATTTAGTTTTAGCTCCATGTTTTAAGTGTCCGTGTGTAGTTGGTTTCGTTTTTTGCGTGAGATATACGTCGCCTCGAAGTACGGTAACGACTCCCTGTATGCCGTTTAGGATGGCGTTCATGAGGCTTTGAAAAAACGCCTGGTGCCGGGGGAGCACGTGACTCAAATTGAGCCTCTTACACTCTGAATGCCCCTTTGTGCGTAAACATTAGGTCCGTGGTGCCTCCGCTGTTTCAGGGTCTCTATGCGGAGTTGTTGGTAGATGCTTTGGCCAGGTCCGAGGTTTGCAAAAGAAAAATTGTTCACTGCCCCAGGCGAATGTTAGCAAATGCTGGACTACTGGCACCGGGTATTTATGCGCTCTGTTGTAGTGGTGTGTTCAAGGTGTCTTGTTTTAGTCCCCATCAGATGTCGGATGACGCCAGTCCAACGGGTGTTAATCAGGTGTGACCTATCGGTGGTTTCCGCATTTGCATGGTCCACAGGCTCGTAGATCCCCGCGTGCATGCTCACTAGTTGTATTAGCTGTCCTCAATCTGTTGCCTTCGGTTAAGAGAGAAGAGGCTCCGGCTTGGCTCTTTTAAGTCGGGTTTTATGGGGCTCCTGTGGTCTAGACTGAATATAAGATCTTGGGTTTCGCGGTGACGTTTGCATGAGCCGTTCAGAACACGCTCTTGGAATTTCCCGGTACTTAGGTCTTCTCCCATCGGTTGTGCTCACTCGTCATCCCAGGTCATCCCGATGCCAAAGGCGTTATCTGCAACCATTCGATGCCCAGGAGGCCGGTTCTATCTCGAGGCGATCTAATGGTCAATCGGAAGTAAGCCTCCTCGACATGCCCTGATTTTACGAACTTTTGAATGCCCATGTCATACTCACCGGGAGTTGGGTTCCCTGGTAGTCCTTGGTGGGTGGTAGCGCTGCTTTTTAGAGTCTCTGTCAGTATGCGAGGTTCGGATGTCGAGGGACGTAGTTGTTTTATGGTGTTTTCCATGAGATCCGGAGTGGCAGGAAAGATCCCGAGTCCCACTTCCCATTTCGGCAGGGCTTTCCTTCATTCTTACTTGTTATGTTAACTTTCTTTCCGCTTTCCGTCTTAGCTCGTCCTATTGTAACAGTAGTTGATGTGTATTCTCTCTGTTGCGGTTGACTTGTTCCGGCGCCACTTGTCTCTCGTTCGGCCTGGGCTCGGCTGTTGTGTGGGGAAGGTGCGCGTCTTCGTTGGGCTGTAGTTTTTTTTTTTGTGTGCCGTAGCAGACTTTCTCGATATGCCCTCAGTTTTTCCGTTGCAAACTCTCTGCGAGAATGGCAGGTCGAGAGAATCCTGAGGTCTGCGTCGTTGGTCGTGACTTCTCCGCAGCCAGCGCTTCCCGCCAAATTTCTTTCCGGCGGCTCTTTGTCTTGCTGCATACGATGCGGGTGGAGACCTCGTGCGTCTTGCGTCGTTCTGAATGCAGACGTTTCCTAGTCCTTCGTGGTGATGTCGTTCAAACGGTGAGTATTGTTTCTTCTTGTGCCAGGTTTAGTTCATCCCTGCTTGTGTTCATTTGTCTGCAATGGTAACGTGCCGATTTTTTCGCAGCTTCAGTGGCTGTGGCGTTCGCGATGGCCCTCACTAAGGTTATTTTAGGCTGTCGTTAGTAACTTGCCTTTGTGCCATGTTGAGTCCACTTAGTTCCCAATATCACTCTGGTTCTCTCATTAGCCTACATCGAGGTTTAAGAAATTCGCCTCTCCCCTGATCTTTTTTTCGGAGAGCGCTAACGAAATCAGCTACCTGTCCACCTTTCTCTCTGGTCCTCATCCAGATTAAATTCATCGCGTCTCTATGAGGTTTGACACCGTTTGGTGCATCAGTGATAGTTTTCAGTAGATTTTTCTGGTTGAGTTCGACCACGTTAACTGTTTAACACTCTGGTTGGTTGCCCAGGGCTTTGCCATTTGAAAATGGTTCGGTCCGGCATGCATTAAGAGAAACGCTTCTCCTTGGTTGATTCTGAGATGTCCTCCATCTCATTGCTCTCCAGTGATACATCGAAAACGGTCCTGCATAACAAATCCCAGTCTTCCTCTTGAGAGATAAAGGTGCCGCGTATCGTGCGTTTTCCTAGCCATCTTGTTGCTCGTTCTGAATTCTCTTCACTCTCAAGTCTGCTCTTCTCTCCTTCGCTTCAGCCGACATCCCACCTTCAGTCTGCCTGTGTTTTGTCGCGGAAAAACACGAGGTCTAGACGAGGTTCCAACTAGCAAAGTCTTTTATTCTTAGCAAGAGTTGAAGAAGAGAACATGGCTCAAGCCGCGCCGCGTCTTTTAGACATTTTTCCCCGGGCCGGCTTAGTAGCCAATGACAATTGTTTTGATTTGCCGCCTTCCCGGCGGCTTCACGGATGGTCTCCTTTTTGAACCAATCCCTTTTCGTTCTAAGCACCCAATCAGAATGCATTATTTGAAGCCAGTTATTTGCATACAGAACAGGAATGAAATTTGGGAGGTTCTGGGTGCTTGAAGGCTGCTGGTTCAATGCTGCCAGACTCTAGCTGCTTTTGTGCCACTGCTGTGTTGTTATGATCAGCCATGTGACCATATGATCCTCATTTTGAACATTACCATCAGCTTCCCACAAGTCTATTGGAGTGCCAGCCTCTGTGTTCATGCTGCCCTCTTTTGCTTTCTTTCCTGGCTGCTGGAACAAGAAGAGAAGGGAGGAATAAAAAAATGCTGAGGGAGGGAGGAAGAAAGGAAGGAAGGAAGAAGAGAAGCAGGAAGGGAGGGGAAGAAAGGAGGAATAGGAAAGGGGAGGAAGGAATGGGGAGGAAGAGAGGGAGGAAGAGAAGCAGGAAAAAAGAAAGCAAAAGAGGGAGAGAGAGAGACAGAACAGGAAAGGAAAGAAGGAAAATGGAGGATAAATGGAGGGAGGAAAGGAAGGAGGAAAGAAGGGAGAAAGAATGGGCAGAGGAAGGAATGAAGAAAATTTTTTGATACTACCAGCTGACAGGAAGTTGGAAGTCACTCCCCCTCCCATTGATTTTTTGCCCACCCATGGTCATTCTGTTTCTTTGTATAAGCAAGCCGTAATATCTCTAAATATCTCTGAATAAGTAAGGTAATATTTCTAAAACAATGACCCAACAGCTTGTCTAGTAGATGGATTAAATCTCTAAATGGAAGGAATGCATTATATTAAAATGCATGTTACTTCAAGATTTAGAGGGATTTACAAAGTGAAGAGATCCTTGAAAATGAAAATGTGATTAAAAAGATACTTAGAATGTGCAGAAATTGATAGATTAACACTTAGAATTAAGGAAAAGAAAGAATCTGAATACTTTTTGGGATTTATTTTATCAATGGTTAGCTCACAAAACAGAAGTTAGAAATATGGAAATATAAGAAAAGGACCAATGAAAAACGGGAGGTTTGTTAAAAAGGATAAGCAAGCATTATTATTATTGATATTTTTATTATTATAGAATTAATATCAATGTAATGAATATTGTTGTAAATACTTTGATGTTTATTTTCTAAAACTATTTGTATCCAGTCAACACACTGTTTAACCAAAAATTGAATTTTTATATCTTATAAAATAAAAAAACTTTATGCAAAAAAAAGATTTAGAGTTACTTCCATAATATCTGCCAGGTAAACAGATTAATAATGATGTAGTTATTACGGGATGGACAGACTACAAGTTTTCTGAACTAAATCACAATGTCCCATTAAGGGGAAAGTTTTAATGTTTTTAGGCTTTTAGTTTGACCTGCCTCTTTCCTCCTGGAATTTAGATGATTTCCATAGATACGAATTAATACTTGAGCCTGCTGATATGATGGGAAGTGATTGATTCCACTTTTACCAAAAGGCTATTATTTATCCAACACTAAAGCATGCAAGAAATATGTGGATTACTGAAGTTGGGAAGAAAGCTTCAATTTGATATTTCCATAAAAATTGGACATTCTGAGATAATTGTCGTTTTAAAAGTGTAGGTAAAACTACAATAAATTCATGTTATAGTTACACAATCATTCAAAACATTTGCTGGACTGTATTGAAGAAAGAATTTAGATTCTCTAAAACTTTGAACAGTGTTATGTTCATCACCTATTCAGACATTGAGTTATCACTGCAAGAGGCAAACAGTGAAAAGAGTGGAAAGAAATAGAGAAAGACTAAACAAGTGAAGATGATGCACTTGCTTCTTTTACTCATGTATACCTTTAACTGCAAGGGAAGGAAAGATTTGACCCAAGGCACGATCAATAGAAGTGGTTTTGAAAAGACATTTGAAGTAAAGCCCATGTCACACTGCACCAACGGATGGAAAGAGGATGTAAAATGGAGAAAAATGCTTGCCATCCGTT
>BHFT01000357.1:0-50556 GCA_004320025.1 Laticauda laticaudata
CTGCCAACGACAACAAAGTGCCCTACTTCATCGTGGGGGATGATGCCTTCTCCCTCACAATCTATCTCACTGAAGCCCATACACTCCAGACACATACCCTTAAAGAGAGGATCTTTCAACTACAGGCTGTCCAGGCAAGGTGGGTGGTGGAGAACGCCTTTGCATCCGGCCAACCAGGTTTCCAGGTACTTCTCACCCATGCAGCATTGCCCAGAGACCGTAGGAGGATCAATGGAACGCTTGCTGGCATCCTGCACAATTCTCATGCGCACCGCTACCCAGTCTTGCAGAACAGGCTCATGGACCTCGCAACAAGGCAATGGGGACATGGAGCCTGGGGAATGGAGACAAGGGCGGAAACCTGAATCGATATTGGGATGTGGCAGCCAACAAAGCCTCACATGAAGGCGAAGAAGCAGCGCAACCTCCTGAAACACTGGTGCAACTCCCCAGCTGGAGCGGTGGAGTGCAGGGAGAAAGGAACGACAGGATGGTAGATGCTTAATGGATGCTCTCTCAGCCTGTCTCATCACACTGAATGAGATTGTTTCCTGTATGTTTTGGTTGCTTACAAGGACAGGGATATTAAAATAAAGAGTGGTGTTTATGTTGACATGCGTGGATTAATTTATTACATTATTATTGATAATAAAGGGCGCTAGGTTGGCACCTGGGAAGGGTGGATCATACAGTTCCCACTATGCTGCACTGAAGGTTTATCTTCGCCAGTGCTATCCTAACCCATCCCACAGCTATTACCCATCCCACAGGTATCCTAACGCATCCCAAGGTATCCTTACCCATCCCACAACCAGCAAAGGCTTTAAACCATTTCTAACAGTTTTCCACCAGATTATTAAAAAAAAGAAATGGAAGCAAGTGTGTGAGTCATAAATAGACATTTAACAAGAAGCTATAAAAACCAAAATGAGTCTCTGGCACTCCTCTGGTGCGCTCATCTAAGGGGTGAACAGGGTCCAGTGCTGTGGAGGTGGCTGCTGCTGGAGTGCTTTGTCATCAGCTCCTCCATAGAAGCAGCAGAAAGCCTACCACCCCAGAAGAGCGAGCCCGTGCTGCAGAGCCCCAGCAGAACCAGAGTGAGGGCCGGGGCAGGATGGCAGTCCTGTCCTCTTGCCAGGGCCTGGCAGCAGAATGGCTGAGGCTTGCTGTGCTTCCGCATGGTTGTGGGGTGCTGCTGGCAGGGAGGGCTGGCAAGAACCGGCTGGCAGCAAGACTGGCAGGCAGACATGAACCAAGGCTGCCGGAAGCAAGGCAGCAAGGCTGGCAGGCAGACCGGCTAGCAGCAAGGCTTGCAGCAGGCTGGCAGCAGGCTGCAGGGGGCTTGCAGGCAGACATGCAGGCAGGGCAGGCAAGGCAGCCAATCCGTCCGGCAGCAGGTCTTAACTTCTGAAGGGCTTACCTGCTCTGAGCTAATTCCGTTTTTTCTGGGGGCTGACGCAATGCATCCCCCCGCATGCGCAATTAATGCCAGGCATCCGCTAGGCTCCTCTGTGCATCCGCTGTGCATCCGCTGTGCACGCGCTTATCCGTTCGGCGTCCGTTCTGCATCCGCTGTACATTCTGCGTCCGCTTCGCGAGGCCCCCCGGAAAGCCCCTGCGGTTTGCGTCATCCCCCATCCGCTTCCCTCCGCTGGCTTCGTTCCGCATCTTGCTTTGCATCACTGCCCTGCGTCCTCCCCGCGTCCATGTTTATCCGCTCCTGGTTTATGCAAATTTTTGCCCCTTTTGAGCAATGATAATAACAACGGATGGAACATTTTGCTCGTCCGTTGTGTCCTTTTTGCATCCGTTGGCCGGTGTGACATGGGCTTTACATGATAGCAAAGACTATCCATTTCTCGGTAAGTCACTAATAGCACAACATCCAGAGTTCAGAAAGACCTTCTTTCCCACAACTTCCAGCAGCAGGAACATACAGCCTTGTCCTTTCTCCCTTCCTCCCACTTTATTCCATTTCCTCTCTCTGTAAGGACCTGCCATTCCTTCTAACTCAAGAAAGTAAAAACTCTTGATACTAAGTATTTCAAAAGGAACCTTTTATTGAGCAGAAGTGAAAACAGGACAAAGGCAAAGCAGACTCTAAATATTGCCCCACCCCTACAGTTAGAAATAAAGCATCAGAAACTCCCTCCCTCCAGTTCAATGTGGATTCAGCCAATCCACAGGTGTGAAGATGTTATTGCAATGGCTGTCCTGAGAATCAGATAAGCAGGCATTCCCAAGGTTATCTTCTGCAGTCTTTCAGAGTGAAACAACCCATATGACCCTCCCCCCAGTACATTCCCCAAAAGATAAGAAAATATCAGGGCACTCAGGCACCAGGATAAAGGTTATAAAATAGCAGTTGTCAGAGGAAATAAGAAAGAAGCACATTCGAGGTCCCCCTCCCCCTCTTTTCCCAACTGAATGGCAGTATCGCTTTAGGGATCTGACACTCTCTAAGTGAAGTATAATTCCATTAAGAATCAAAATTGGCATTTCATTGAAAATGGAAGGGTTCTGAATTAACAGCTGCTCTTGGGCTAAGTCCAAGCATGTTTCTTTTCACTCAGGACCTGATTGTTTCCAGGCACTAGGTTGTGACTATTCAACATTGTTTTAGCCCATGATTGCAGTATATGAATGGGTATTATAAAGGTAAAGGTTCCCCTCACACAAATGTACTAGTCATTTCCGGCTCTAGGGAACGGTGCTCATCTCCGTTACAAAGACGTCTCCGTGGTCATGTGGCCGGCATGACTAAACAACGAAGGTGCACAGAATGCTGTTCCCGTCCCACCAAAGTGGTCCCTATTAATCTATTTGCATTTTTACATGCTTCCGAACTGCTAGGTTATTGCAGAAACTGGGACAAGTAATGGGAGCTCACTCCATTATGTGGCACTAGGGATTCGAACCACCAAACTGCCGACCTCTCTGATGGACAAGCTCAGCATCTTAGCCACTGAGCCACCTTTGGGTATTATAAGCATATTCATATTTCTTCATCCCGAACCAGTGGGTGAACTTCCCTAGCAGCTTTATTGGCATGTTCAACAGGACTGGGAAAAGACTAGGCCTTATAGGGGTGCCCTATAATCTATTAATGTATTTTTTTTTCATAACATTCTATTTGTTTCTTTAAGAATAATATAATAACACATAGAAATTTTAGACTGTTGCTTTCTTCTAGAAATTCAACAAGGGAAATATTCATACACATGAAATACAGTATTACAGGGGTCCTCAACTCCTGGGCCACAGCCCACCACCAGGCTGTGGTCCATTCAGAACTGGTTCCCCTCTTCTGCCCCCCAAGCTGCCAAGCCATAAAGGTTAGGGACCTCTGCAGTAATAGAAACCTGGGGTCCCTTGTTATAGAATGGGCTAGTCAAACATAAAATTGATTCCTTCAAAGCAGATATTTGTTTTCCCAGGGTGGATAAGACTGGATTAAGAAGATTTTATTCTACCACTGACCCAGTTCATCAAAGTTGTTTGTTTGTTTGTTTGTTTTAGTAGAATAGATTGTAACAATATGGCATTTGGGGTAGTTAGGGTTAGGGTCAGAATGATAAATGATATAAATTTCTCAACAGTTCCTTGCTGGATAGATAATTTGATTTTCCATAGGCTGCTAGGAATTGTGTAGAAAAAACAGTGATGCTATTGATGGTATCTAATAAAGCTCAGATTGGTTGATAGATATTTGAGCTACTTATAGACATATTAAAAATATTTTTCCTGATAATAACACTCATAAATAATCTATATCCAAAAATACTATATTTATTATATAATAATATATTTATTATATTTCTCCCTGAAAAATATTATCTGCATGAATTCCAGCTTATTTCTTTTTACCACCATGTTGAACATTAGTTTTAAATACTGCATTCTTCATCTTCATCCTTATACATATACTATGGACTCTTTCCATATCATCACTGGTCTAAAACATGTAACTGGCCTTTCTTTTCTGTTGAATGTGATCTAATTCTTGGAGATATTTCCACCAGTTTCATGAAATGGACGGATCATTTCCTTATGATAATGGGATTAGCTGAAACTACTAAAGTCTGCAGTGTGGAAGGTCCAATAAAGATAGAGGTGAGAAGGCAGGCGGTCAAATGCTCCACTGCAATCCACTCCTCTATCTTGTTAATATCTTTATAAAGCAGCAGTGAGAGATCATCCATGGATTTGGGCTGAGATATTAATTTGTAGATGATACATGTCCATCTCTGGCCAAATGAGAGAAGTGATAGATGTCCTGAACTACTGCCTAAAGCCTGTTAAGGTCTGAATAGAGAAAAGAAGGCTCAGATGAAGCTAAGCCATGAAATATCTGTTGAGAAATTGCTTGTTTCATTGACAATACTATATTTTACTTTGAGTGGGGGTGTACTGCTTCAGAGAGACCAGGGTCACATCCTATAAGGGAGGTGTATCTTGGTTTACAATTCAAAGGTACTCAACTTTGTATCAGTTTTTACCTTTGGAGCAGGATGTACCGAGGAAAGTCATTGATGTATTGTTATATTTCATTTAGATTTCTTCGGACTGTCTTTGAAGATCATCCAGAAACTCATCTGATCCAAATTTAGCAAGCCATACGATTCACTGATCAGTTTTGGTTTGCTGTCATCTTATCATTGCTGCTAAAAGCCAATCTAGTTACCAGCATGAATTTAAATGCAATTCAAGATGCTGGTAGCTACTTTTCAAGCCATTAATCACTTTAGTCCTAGTTATCTAAGAGGCTGCTCATCCTCAGTTGGATCTGCCCATCTAACCTAGAGAGCCAAACAATGCATAGCATCCCCTCCAATCAGGAAATGCAATTGGTATGCAAGGACTTACCTTTGTCAGAGCAATTTTGTGAATTAAGTAAGAGTTGGTCTCATTTCATTTATATACTGATTATATTTTATATCATTGTACTACTATTGTTGTATTTTGTTGTTTGAATCTATTGATAAAATTATGTTTAAAATTTATTAAATATTGTAAATATTTAAAGTCCAATGGGATATGGGTTGGATTGAGATGGTATATAAACTTAATGTAAATAAAGCAACAACTGGTTTGGAAAAAGGAAAATGGGATGTTGATAAAGAAAACCTGAGGCAATAAAAAGACAGAGATTTCAAAACTGGTTAGTACCATGAGATTGAACAGCTCTAAAGCTATTTCTAATCTTGCGTACCATCCTCATCTTGAAGTGCCATCAATTCCTTAATTAACATTTGGGGTTTTTTTGTTTGCAATATTTTATATTGCCAGTCCCAGTACTTGGCAATTTTATATGAAACCATATAAATAAATCACATTATAGAATAATACATGATGGTCTGATGTCTGCCTTGTTAAAAGCTTGATGGAAAAGTTCTTTTTTAAACCATGCTCCAAAAGGTTTCAGAATGCATGCTCTTCAAATTTCCAAAGACAATCTAATTTACAGGAACTTCAAAAAACATTATTTCCTGGCCCCTTCAACCATAATCCAACCATATCTGGTATAGCAGCTGAAATTGAAAAAAACCTTTCTCATCATGACTTCCACCTACTTATCCAACTGTAGCCATAAGTCAAAAATAACAAAATTGGACATTTTCTTCTTTAGGGGAGGTATTGTCTGATCCAGGATTACCATTAAAACATTCAGAGACCCAGAAGTGTTTTGAGCAAATAGCTGCTCCAGTTTTTAAATGTTCAGCTTCAGTTTTTTTCTTCCCCAGTGAGCCCCTTTCAGCTTCTAGATAACAGGTCCAGACTTCCACTACAACTCCAGTCTGACCTGAGTTAGAGCTATATACTTATTGATCATCAGCACACTGATGACTTCTTATTCTGAACTGGCAAGTGACCAGTCCTAAAGGATTTATGGATAGGAAGACAATTTACTGTCACTGTGTTTCTGCAACGTGCTTGCTATCGTCTTCCATAGAAATGGGGAGGGGGGGCATGGGCATTTAGGATGGGGAAGTGAGCTGGGGTGTAGTAGTCCCATGAGAACTGGAAGGAAGGTTTGCACTCATGAATTATGGCTCTATTGAGTGGAGTTGTTTATACACCGTTAAGGCCAACTATCCTGAGATTCAAGAAATACCTGAAGAGGAGCTTTCCTATAACATCATTGGACACTCAGTGTTGGACCCTGGGGGGAAGGATTTGGTGTGACTTTCAGTGTCTAATTTTGGGCGTTTTGAATCAGATCTTGCCTTGCTTTTGCTGCTATCATTTCAAACTTAGTAAAAGCACTTCTTATCTAATTCAATGAAGTTGGAGGTTTTCCTTCCTGAGTTTTGAATGGAGGCAGGCTTGACACTTACCCCACAAGGATACAATTCTTAGAGCAATCTCTCCTGCCCTCTGCTATCCATTACAATTGTCACACAGTAAGGAATGGAGCTGTTTTGATCAATGTAACCGACTCCCAATGAACACAAGCAATCCAGAGAATACAAGAATAAATAGCTGTTTTCTTTTTATTGTTTTAACTATCTTGTAAGCTGTCCAGGGTCACTTGGCAAGCAGCTGACCTTTTTTCTCAGCTTCTCCAAAACCATATGGTTGGAATCCAGGAAATAGTTGTTTAGAACAGCTGGATCTAGGGAGGGCAAGTTTTCAGCAGGGACCCACAGAGCAATTCTTTCAAGGCAACCTGTATCATCCCCTCCCCTGGAGAGACATTTATAACCTCCTAGACCTAGACAGTGGTGGATTTCAAAGTGGTTTACCACCTGTTTGGTGGGTGTGACTTGGTGGCATGCTTTGTGCCCATGCGCACACTTTGTGCGCGCATGCAGAGGTTTTACTGCTCACCTCCTGCAATCCTGCACTTTCCCTGTGTCTTCAATAGCTGATGCGCAGCAAACTGCTGTGTTGCACAAAGCAGCTGCGTTTCAGAAGCAGGAAATAAAGGTTAATACAGGAGCCCTGGCAGACCAGTGGGCCCAACAGCAGATCGTTGGAGTGAACCGGTTTGCTCCCAGATGATCTTCATAGCTACTGGTTTGGCCAAACCGGTAGAATCCCACCCCTAGATCAAAGCCCAGATTCTTTGACTTCTGAAAAAGGTAGCTGAGGCACGTATTAGGCAGGGGTGGGATTCAAATTTCTTAACAACCAGTTCTGTGGGCATGGCCTAATTTGTGGGTGTGGCTTGGTGGTCATGTGACTGGCTGGGCAAGGCTTGCATGGAAATATTGTAAATATGTATGTAAAGATTGAATTGTTTATTTTTTTAAAAAAGCAACTTTTACCCAAAATCAAGCAAAGCCAGCAGGCAGATTGAGCTGCTTGCAGAATCACAGCTTTACTCAGAGATCTACCTATCTGCAATCTGCTGCCTGAGTCTGCACTGAAAAATAGAAGTTTCAATCCTAAGGAAGGTTCAGCTCTGCTCTCAGGCCACTTCTCCCTCCCCCAACCCCCTGAATACCACCCCTGACTGGGCCTCAGGGAAGCCTCCTGGTCGGGGCGGGTGGGGAGGGGAGGAGCCAGCCAGTGGTGCGATTTTCCGGTTCTCCAAACTGTGCGGAATCGTAACAACCGGTTCGATAGAACTGGTCCAAACTGGTAGAATCCCACCCTGGTATTAGGCCTGTAAATGATGCTCCTTCTGATACTGAACACTGTATTCCTTTTCATAGACCTGTTGAAGTTCTACCTCCAGTCTCAGGTTAATCTCAAGCTACCATGCAAGATGTTTTCTCCTCCCCCTCAACCTTCTGTGATCTCACTCATGCGGGATCCATTCACCCATCCCTGGGTGAATTTTAATAATTTTATCACCAAAGTACCGAAAAAACACCTTTTCACACTTTCACACTCTCATAAGTGGAGCAGGTCACCTAAATAAAGCTGCTAAAATGCAGCTGCTAATGCAATAAAGGAAGCTATGTAAGTCTGTCAACCTTATTGCCACTGTGAACATGAATATGCAAAGGATCATGCTGCATATTGACCTTACCTGTGATCTTTAAAGCTTTTATCCTATAAATATTGCTTAATTTATAAACTGCTAAAAGATAAACAGTAAAATCTGTAGGAATCCAGTCTGTCAAGATAAGATAAGATAGCTGTCATCCATAACATTCTGAACCCAACTTAGAATTATTCATGTCTGTTGCTTTAAATAGTTTGAAACATTGAGAAAACAGCTGTCATTTAACTCCCTGTCCATGCCACCCTGACCTTTACTAGAGTCCATTGGCAACTAGAAGGACAACAAATGAAGTAAAATTGGTTAATCACATTGTGAAATAAATGTAACAATTCACATACCATCTAAATGGGACTAATAAGACAGGCAGGAAATAGCATTGTTTCTTTGACCTCCAGTTTAACACTTGGCCAGCCGCTCCAAAAGCACGTGCTACTAAATAAAAAAAAATAGTTTGTATTTAAAAGCATTATCCCTTGAGTCTTATACAATTCCTACCAGCAGTTAAGAAATAGGGAAAATGCTACTTGCTGTATTCCATTCTCACTTCCTGTCAATTGTCTAAGGTAAGTTTTTTCCCCCTGAAGCCTTCCATCTTCACATAATGTGTCCTTTATCTCAGTAGTATGTTCTCTTTTACTAATGTAAAAAGTTTGAGCTCACAAATAATCATATTTTTCACAAATAAATATGGTCTCCATTGATTTCAAGTCTTAGAAGATACAAGAAAATTAATATTAATGAGAAGCAAAACAACAAATAGAACTTAAGCCTAGCAAGTTATTTTATACAAAGAAACTTCTTGAAACATTTGTGTTCCCATGGTTATTCAAAATAATATTAGCAAAGAATGGAGAGATTGGAACTTGGGTTTCCCACTCCATTCACTACTGAAGCTGTAGCTCTTAAATCCATGTAACAGAGTAAAGAACAATTCCCAAGTGATTGAGTTTGTTCTACTTTTGACAGATACTTCTGCATAGCCTGGGCTAAAAGACTAAATCTGAAATGAGTTTTACTTAATTGGTAGCCCTTGAATCATGGGGAGTTCAAAGCCATTCCTAATTAGAAAGGTAGTTGGTTGCCTATGCTACATTTCTTTATATCAGTACAAAACAGGCGTCCATCTGAGACTGCTTTTGGTGCAGATATTTCACATTTACCAGAATTATCGTACAACTACAAAGCCTGAAGGAAAAAGACTTTCTTGCCCGTCACTTCAAGGCAGAATTTGGATCCCATTAAATAGACATATGCATATAATCCAGTCCATTCAATGCCATGTAAAGCATATGGAAATATTTTCTATGTAAACACTGAAGAGGCTTGTGGCATTTTGATGAATACCAGATTTGCAAAACGTGTATGTTTATGAAATACAGACATCATTTTCAGTTGGCAAATCAATACATGTGCAGCCAAATGTCCATGAAATGCACAGTTACTTTCATCAACTAAGTGGATTTTAAATGAATAGATAGATAGATAGATAGATAGATAGATAGATAGATAGATAGATAGATAGATAGATAGATAGATAGATATGTGTGTGTGTGTGTATGTGTGTATATGTGTGTGTATGTATATGTATATGAATATATATGCATGCAGTTTTGCAGATGATTCCAGTTTCTTTCTATTGCATTTGTAACTCTCCATGAAAGCCAGGAAAAAGTAGCTACCCAATACCTTTTGACTGGTAAAACGAAAAGCAATTTTTAAGTGAAACTTTTATTCATGACATAATTTTCACAAATACATCCACTGAACTTTAATCATTTACTAATTCATTTACTCTAATTAGGGTAAAAAGGATAGAGGTTGGAATTGTTTGGAATAGCATAAAGGTAGTTATGGATCTAACTGAAACACTGAGAATAAGTATTTTTACTGCAATATTTGCTACATTTCTTTTCCCTTTTAAGTCATTATTATTTATTTAAAATATTGATGGGAGATCACAAGGGGGAAGTGTGCTACCCAGACAGTTTAGAGTTAATGGGATTTAGGATAGTTAGCCAGGAATTGTGAGCTGTCCCCTTAAGGGAACACATCATGGTAAATGTAGTTAAGGCATCCTGGGAAATGTAGTCCATGTCATGTGGTCACATCTGTAATCTGGATTGGTCACTAAATTGACCCTTATTGGGTTGGGGGAGGCTCCCTCACTCTTGCCTGAAACCACCATATCATGCAGTTGCTTCATGGGGTTGAGACTTTATTATCTTTCTAAAATATTCCTTCTCTCTGACATGAGCTCATTTGGGTTCTGGATGGACACCATCCTAGATCCCAAACATAGAGCTGACAGGCAGTGGCATCATTTGAGATACTTGGGAAGCATGCAGGGCCCCTGTCCCACAGATCACTAGATGCAAGACGCTTATTTGTTTAGCTGGACACCAGGAGGTATCAGTAGAGATTGTTGCTGTTGTAACAGGCTCCCTGCTATGCAGCTTCTTGACTCCGTCACCAGGTGGAATATTATCAATATTCCCATACAGATGTATGCAGATGCATTTTGGACATAGGTAGTTTTATCATCAATTTGTTTTCTAGTGTTCCTCAGACAGGGATGTGCTCTTTTCACAGCTGTTGCATTTTACATCAATGCTTTCTCCACCTAGTACATAATCCTATCATTGTTTTCCCTGCTGAGTTTAGATTTTTGTCATTTACATTTTAAGCTCAAGACATTTCTGAGGCAGCAGCTTTAATAAAAACAGAAGTCTGTGTGTAGAATGCTTAAAATATTTGGAATGCTTTGAGTATAGGGTAATAAATGCTCCCAACAGGAGCAGCTTCCATTTTCATTTCAAAAGATTTCTCAAAGTTCATCTGAGGTATTTGATGAAGGCATTTTTCTTATGCAGTTGATGCATAGAAACCTTTCAAGTCTCTTTCGTTATATTTTTGTCAACAATTTATTTGACTTCTATTTGTTCTCTATTTCTCAGTGTGATCAACACATTCAGAGGTGGGATTCATTTTTTTTTTACTACCAGTTCTGTGGGTGTGGCTTGGTAGGCGTGGCAGGGGAAGGATACTTCCCCTGGGTTACTCCCACTCATGGGTTAACGTTACCACTAGTTCTCAAAACTACTCAAAATTTCCACTATTGGTTCTCCAGAACTGGTCAGAACCTGCTGAATACCACCTCTGAATACATTCCAGATTACTCCATTATTTTTAAGTATTGATTTCCTCTTTAAAACGCTTATAAAATCACCTGAGTACAATTCAGGAAAAAAAAAATCAGCACACACTAACACAAACTTTTTATATTATCAAAATTAGATGCAGCATTCCTAGGAATCTCACGTGTGGACAGGTTTTACTTAGCCTTTTGAATGGGATATGGGTTCATATGAATAACTTTGTTAAAAGAAAATTATTTTTGAACCATGTCACACTGGGCAACTTGCTTGAGGTGGAGGGTGGTTTTATTCAACAGCCTTACACACAGTAGAGCTGTCAAGTTGGCCACAGGCTGAACGACAGAGACAGCAATATTTGTACAAAAAACATGTTCTTTGTTGTGAATCTTCAGGACATACCTCTAGATGTGTTTGCTGAATGGGGAGAAAATGTGATATATGTTAATCCTAATATTTTTTGTGAGAATGTTGCATTTTGTGTGGGAGTTCTGGTGCTGGGGAGTTGCCTTTGTGTGGATACAAGATTTCCATCTTAGGAGACTTTAGTTGGTCTCAACTAATGATTAAATTTGCATGATTAAATTTGCCTGAATTTACAAATTGATGAACAGGATATGCACTTTATCAGTTTCAACTTATGTGTCATTATAGGGAGAAAGGCTTAAGCGGTGATTTGTTTGAATGTTGATCTTGGGCCAGGGGTTTAGAGAGTTTGGGAGTGGAGTTGGCAAGAAGTGAAGTCGATGACTAATTGGCAAATGGATATTTTCATCTCACAACCTATAGTGCATAACACCAAGGGTCAGGTACGGTCTCTTATAATTCCCCTCCACAAAATTCTATTGCCTAAATAAATAGAACATAAAAATCACACAGAAAATAGAAAATCATGCTGGTTTTGGCCGAGTCCAGCATTTGTGGTCACCTAACAGCCAAATGCATAGCCAGATCTGGTCTTGCTAAATTTCTAAATAAGCCATTATTATAGTGGCAGTTCCATTTTCAGTTTTCTTACTAATGATTCCAAGTGTAGAATTTGCTTTTATTTACCCCAGCTGAACACAAAGTTTACATTTGCATTGATTGTTTCCACAATGACTCCAAGATGTGTCTCCTGATTAGATGCCTAGTTAGATGCCTGACTCCTAGTTTAGATGCCATTAAAATGTAGCTTGTCTTTTGTGCTATAATGCATAATTTTGTATTTGTTTCGGAAAAGTGAAATCCTGTGGAAACCCTGACTGATGTTACCAACCTGAAACGTTTCATCTTAAATTTGTGGATGATTCTAAGCTGGCAGGAATAGCCAACACCCAAGAAGATAGGCTCAAGATCCAGATCCATCTGGATCTATCAAGATCCAGATGGATCTTGACAGACTAGAACACTGGGCCGTATCTAACAACATGAAATTCAATGTAGAGAAAAGTAAAGCCCTACATTTAGACAAGAAAAACCAAAAGTACACATATAGACTGGGTGAAACCAGGCTCAATATCAGTAACTGTGAGAGGATATTGGAGTCTTACTGGACAATCATCAAGATATGACCCAGCAGTGTGCAGCAGCAGCCAAAAAAGCTAATGCAATCCTAAGTTGCATTAACAGAGGGATAAAATCGAGATCAAGTGAGGTACTAATACCATTCTATAAAGCCTTAATAAGACCACACCGAGAGTACTGCATCCAGTTTTGGTCACCACACTATGAAAAAGATGTTGAGACTCTAGAAAAAGTACAGAGACAAGCAATCAGAATTATTAGGGGACTGGAGACTAAAACATATGAAGAACGGTTACAGGAACTAGGCATGACTAGTCTAGTAAAGAGAAGGACCAGAGGAGACATGATAGCAGTGTCCTAATATTTGAGCATCTGCCACACAGAGTAAGGGGTCAAGCTATTTTCTGAAGCACCTGAAGGCCAGACAAGAAACAATGGATGGAAACTGAACAAGGAGAGATTTAACATGGAAATAAGGGGAAACTTTCTAACAGTGAGAACAATCAACCAATGGAACAGAAGTTGCCCTCGGAAGTTGTGGGAGAGCCATCACTTGAGAAGAGATTGGATTGGCCATTTGTCAGAAATGGTGTAGGGTCTCCCGCTTTGGCGGGTGGTTGGACTAGATGACCTATAAGGTCCCTTCCAACTCTGATTATCTGTTATCTCATTCTTCCTTAGTACTAATTTCAGATCTTTGATTGATTCATTATCTTCTATCAAGTCATATTCTACTCCTAGTGATCATATTTTCTCCATGATTATCTGTCCTCTAAACTTGTTTTTCAGTGCTTCCTAAAAGTGCAGATTATTGGTTATAATTTTAACAAGCATCAACCCTAATGCTAATTTTTGCGTACTGCTGTTTGAATATCTTTCCAATGTAACATCTGGTGATTTTTATTCAGTGTTCCTTCTGCTTCATATTACTACCAATCCATAAGAATATCAGGATTCTGGCAGTTACCCCCATTTAAATCATGAGTCTTGAGCCAAACTTCCAAAACTTTAAAAAGGATTCATTGAGAGTTAACATGCTGGCACTTCCTGGGTGTAGCTGATTCTGAGACACGTAATTCATTGTCACCACTGACCCTGGATTCCCCCCCCCCCNNNGACCCTGGATTCCCCCCCCCCCGAATGTATCATAATTCATATTCTCCAGTGGGACACATCTATAGCCTAGAATCATCAATCATGCTCTCCAGTTATAATTTTGCACAGCAGAAACTTCAGTCACCTAGTTTCTATCTTTGAAAACTATTTATGGAATGCACTTTCAATTTCCAAGCGGCTGCACTGCTCCCCCCTCCCTTTCTGTTGGCAACTCTAAAAAGACCAGAGAAATATTTTGAGTTGACAAAGGATACTTATCCCCTTGTTCCTAATCAGTTGCACATGCTAAGGAATCTTTGATGTCTTTGTTGAAAGCTTTGTGAAAATCCAAGTATAAAATATCTACTGTGTTTCCCTTATCAACAGCAGAGGTCTCCAAATTTGGCAACTTTAAGACTTGTGGACTTCAACTCCCAGAATTTTCCAGCCAGCATAGCTGGCTGAGGAATTCTGGGAGTTGAAATCCACAAGTCTTAAGGTTTCCAAGTTTGAGGAACCCTGATCTATAGGTTTAGTGCAATCCTCAAAGGAAGCTATATTTTCTTTATCTCCTCCCTATCCTCATTTTAAAAATTAGGGTTATAATTGATGAGTATCTAATCCTTGGGAACCAATGCCAACATTAAATCAAATTACATATTTTTGTAAAAATATTAGTATATTTATGTATGTCATTTAAGTATATTTATATATGTCATTTATATATGTCATTAATTGTATGCCTAGCTTCTGCATTAAAGAGTTTGTTTATTTCTTACTTTGTCAATTGGATTGTAAAATGATAAACTGTGATTAATATTCCTAACTGACTTATAACTTTTGAATTATAGCAAGATTTTGAGCAGTAGGTAAGATCATTTTCAATATTAATCTATTCTTGTTATCCTGAATGTTCCAGGATATAATCATTTATGGCAGGTGTGGGCAATTAATTTTCTAAATGGGCCACAAAAGATACAGAAACTGTTATGGACCACACCACCCCTGCTGCCACCCTGTTGCCTCCCCGATGCCACTCTGCCCATGCTGTTGCCACCTGACCCTGGCTGATAATGATGCACCTCCACCAACACCAATGCTCCCCTTCATGCCCCCTCGGTACCAATGCCCCCCCCCATTGCCACCACTTTATCTCCCACCCTCACCACCACTAATATCACAGACCGTAACAGGAGGGTTGAAGGACCAGATGTAAAATGCCCATGTCTGATTTATGATATTTGGTCCAGATAATGGTGACTGAATTCATCCATTACTGTTACATCTTTTTCAAATTCCTTTCTCATTTCATTTTCCATCTATAAGGCGGCTTTAGTTTCTTAGTCAGAGTTTTTTAGGCAAGAGCGTGACTCCAGCACCAATTTTCTTTTTGGTATTTATATAAACATGCGCAATGACTTAGTGGAAAAGTTGTAAGTCCTGGAGACAGTGGGACTCTGCTGTCTTCAGAACATATTCCTTATATAAAGACCTTATATTCCAAAGTAATCATATCCCATTTCCTATTTATATTCCAACAGATTTTGTTTTCTCGTAATGGCAGCATTCCAATTGCCCCAGATACTTGCATATAAACTTTAGATTTTCTGTGGTATAGACTTTTTCACTTGATTTTATGAATTAGTTCATACAAAACTCCAATAAAGTCAGTACATAAAAGAATCTACTTGAGTTGGATGGCCAATAAGTTTGAATTACTAAATTTTAAAGTATTTTAATACTAATTTCTTAACTGCTCTTTTTGGTCTTCCATTTCCTAGATGTCCAGCTCACCCCACATCCAATTGTTTTTTCTCTTTCTCTCTGCCTCATCTGCCATCTCTCCAGGATATGAGATCCTTTTGTTGCCATCCTAATAAATAGGAGAATATTTTTAAATCAGTATGAGAGGTGGTTCATACAGTTCATTTGGTGAATATAGATTAATATTATTTAATTATAAAAAGTATTTAACTGAATTTAATTTTTCCATCAAATTCATTTTTAAATCTTTTATATAACCTCACTCCTTTTTGCAATATAAACTCCTAATATACATTCAAAGGATGATGTAGTATTCAGTAGAATAACCACTGCAGATTATTGATCTAGTAAATTTCATAAGAATAAATGCATGTAGAGTTTTCCACATGAAAGGTAGTCATAAAAATTAGGACATGTTGCAATGGAAACTCTTCCTGAAGTGTAATTATGTAATTGCATTAATGTTTTGTTACACTTGATATACTTATTTTATTGCTCTCTTTTGTCATTCTTTGGCCATAGACAAACCAGACTAACTATGGGAAATGCTGAACAGTTTAAACCAATGAAGAAACATTAGAACAAATATCAGAGCAAGCCATGTAGGCATTACAATAATATTTGCCAATGTATGACAATAAAGAATCAGAATTTAGATCAGGATTAGCTGAAGTCAGTCACTATACAGCCATGTCTATCCAACATGACATTTTGCTGATAAACAAGCATCATATGGAAGAAGACTGGGGTAAACAACAACAATAGTAAATAAAAACCCATAGAGAAAGCTGCAACTAATCAAGAAGGAATTTAACCTAGGAAAAAACATTTTTTTTAAAAAAAAAGTTAACTATTGCCGTAACAAGAATTAAGTGTGATGTCAGAGTCTCAGTGTTAAATATGATAATAGAATCAAACAGGTCAAGTGGGTGTATTTCAGCAGGCTCTATGGGAGACCAAGACTTCAGATTAGAATACCAGCCTAACATGTAGTAACATGGTGTGTTTAGCAACTGGTTGTAACAACCAGTGATGGGTTCAGAAGATATCTCCTTTCTCCCCGACAGATACAGTATAGTACACTACTTTTTTCCAACATTTTTATTATCAAATAAGATGGATGTAAATCTCATATTATTAGTGGAACAAGCCAACAACGAGTGAAATCATGAAATACCTATTCTCTAATCAAGCAACTCATTACTCTCTAAGATCTTCAATGCAGCACCATCATCACCTTCATCTCAAGGAAGCAAAACAAATCGAAATTTAAGATAGTTAATTGCTATAAAGCATATAATTTATAGAATCTAGAGTAACTACTTCAATAAAAGTGATAATTTAATGTTATTCAATGTTATTAAATTTGTCGTGTATGGAAAAATTAGAAGACTCCAAATAACTAAAACTGATTGGCCGAACAGGCCGCTCTCAGATTGGTCAATTAAGCACCACTTAATTGATTTTGATTGGCCCGCCTGATGGCGGGAATTCTTAAAGAGCTGTCATTGGCCGCAAGCCGAGATCAGCCGCTATAAGAAGGGCTGCCGTGGCTTTGACAAATGTTCCGCTACAAGTCACTATACTGTTAAATAAAGAGCTGTTTGTTGGAATACTGGTCTCAAATACCTTATTATCCAAATGGAACACTGGCGATGAGGGTGGGATCGTCCTAGAAGAGCGAGACCGAAGCACACAGCAACCAGAACCGAGCAACCAAGATGGCTGGTAACAATGCGCCGCCTGTACCGTTCAACCCAGCCGAAGAAGATTGGGAGTCATACATTGACCGCTTTCTGATGTTCTTAGAAAGCAACGAGCTACGAAGAGAACGCAGCTACAAGAAATAGATGAACTGATGGCTATAGAACCAACTCCTACCGTCTCCACTCTTAGATCGAGACATTGCAAAATTGCCACTACCGCAGCAGACGTCGCTAAAGCTACTGGAAAACCTGCTGACAGCTGAAATTCCTGCTGGGGAAGATACGGGCTGGCTGGTGAGAGTAGAGGCAAGACTTTTAAACCTTTTTGCGACCCGGCGACTGATGTCCATTGAAAAGGGCTGTATTACTGTGGGAACAGGGTGGTATTCCAAAAATGCAAGGAGGAGTGTTGTACATGTTGCACCGCAGGACACCGGGCATAGTAATTGAAAGCCTGAGCCAGGATTATGTTGTTGACAAGGCTGGCAAACATTGAACCTGGATGGCAACAAATGCCTGACTGCCAAAGTACAAAAGCCTCCCCCTCTTGGCACCAGCTCTATGTGGAAACTCCAGCAGGCCTAGGGTCGAATCGTATTACTTTGCTGCATGAAAGGAAAACATATTTTATTAATTGTTGCTGCTTATTCAAACTGTTAGAGGTATTTCTCTATGGCATTCCATACTACTGAAGCGTCATAAACAATTGAACAGATTCTTATGCACTCATGGCAGACAGATGTATCGTCTCATGACAACTGCCGCCCAGTTTACTGCCTTGCTCAGTGAACAATACCTGGCTGCGCAGGAATTCTGACTTGCCTGCAGCGCGGTCTTCAGCTTCATGCGGTGAGACTAACACACATGGTTCGTTACTAAGAGGGCACTGACAGAGGTGACATTGAGGATTCCAAAAGACTTACAAACTAGTAACATTTCAGCATATTTCCCCACCACACAACCACCAACAAAGCCCGTGGATTCTCATGCAGTAGAAATTCGTTTACCTACTAAGATTAGACATACCCACTTATACTGTGAAGCCCCGACCCCAACTCATCATAAATCGCTACCTTATTATACATTGGCGGCTTAGTCTCGAAAAAATCGTTACCAGGGACCATTATGCGCTTCACACCAGATTACTCAAAACAGGCACGCTGGTCATACCGACCGCATGGCACAGACCACAAATTGGAGAGGCAATCGACCAGCTTCCTCTGGGACATGGACATGCCAACCTCTACCACAACACAGCGCGCACACCAATAAACAGATCCAAAACAACTGGGGGGAGGACACAAATGAGTAAAAAGAGGAGAGCGAACCACCAATAACATGACAAAAGACACAACACAAACCAACGAATTGAAGAAATCAAATAACAACAAACAAGAAACGGCTTAACCATGACGACCTCCGGAGAGGAACCAAGTACCAGTGAGGACACTATCCCTGGAAGAGACAGCCAGGCCAGCCTCGCCAACCAGACAACCAGGCACAGGGAAGCGAAAACAGAAGAACCCTAACTCGCCCGAAACCAATGGCAAAAGAAGATCGAGCAAAGGACTGACGTCATACCTTCCAGGAGAATCTCATGACGAAGACACGGAGAAAGGCAATCCTGGGTCCTGGAAAAACCGGGATGGGGAGAAGGGGAAACAACGCTGAGACTGAGCTGCACATGTCAGTAGGACCTGCAAAAAGCCCACCCTACACTGCAAGTACTAGTTACGCACATTGGATGAAACCAAATAGGGGGAGGGTTGTTTGTGTGGAAATAGAAGCTCCGAATAACTAAACTGATTGCGAACAGGCCGCTCTCGATTGAGTCATATACGTACACTTTTGATTGTCACATTGACGGCAGAATTACTTAAAGAGCTGTCTTGGCCGCAAGCTGCGAATAGCTGCTAAAAGAAGGGCGCGCAGGATCCGTGATCACATGCACAGATTCCTGCCTGTGCTCGCTACCTAGGTGTCTCCAATCCTGGATATGGGCGCTATGTGCCCCGTAGATGATACCTGGATAGACAGGGGGAGACCTCACGGCAGGGTCTGGGGGATTGCAATTCCCCCTTCCTCAGCCCGTTAACTTCTTATTCCCAGCAGTCGGAGTGGCCTGTGTCAGCCAATGGCCCACCAATAGAAACCCTTTCGCCGAGAAGATGTGCAGGGAAGTTTGAAGAAAGTGAAAGTTTTTGGCTGAACCGGGAACCATAAGCACATCCTTTATTTCTGGATGGTTCAACCTTTTAAAACAGCACCCCGTTCGCCACCTCGCAACATATGGTTCACTAGCACTACAGATTGTTTCGTAAAGGTAAAGTCGGAGAAAGTTAAAGGTGTTTTTTTTCTTTTTCACTCTTCTTCCCTACAGAAATGCAGATGGAACGGAAATACCCTGCTTTGGGAGTAGAGGTAATTAATCTAATAGAAACCGGAATTATAATTTGAAATGAACTAACCCAGGGACTTTTTAATTTACCTGTAATTGGAGAGCCTAAAACCCCAGAAGTATTTAACTACTTTTTTTGCCTTAAGTGGCAGTGCGAATTACGGCCCCAGACTAGTATTATTTAAGTATTTTTTGAGGGATGGATTGAATTTTAAGCATAGCGTACTCGCGATCCAGTGCAAGAGCCACTCTATAAGAAAACCACGTTACTCTTGGAAAGCTCTGCAGTACTCTCAGCATTTCACCCAGGAAAAGATGAGCTACAAAAAGGAAGAAGAACAGCTGCTGAATGAACAGTTTGTGCGTGTTGATTGCTTGTGACTTTGGGACTATTTGAAAGACATCTAAAATTCAGTTTGGGGGTTGTTTTAAAATATATTTACATAGCTTATCTGTTGAAGAATTTAACAATAGATATAAATGATTAAAGTCACGTGAGCTCCAATGACTATATAGGAAGCTCTTCTGGATTGTTTTCTATCTTCTGTGATGAAGATGCGACTTTACCTCTACAGTCCCCTCATGCCACAGTGGAAAGCCTCGGGTGAAGAAGCAAGAAGAGCCATCTTCGTCCGCACATACATCATTTCCTTCTTTGAGAGAAGGCCAAGTGGCTGAGACAAGGAGATTCAAATTTTCGAACATATCAACCAAGACGGAGGGGACTAGACGAAGGTGACCCAAATCCTCTCTGGTCAAACAGGAGAGTGGACTCTCAGAGAGGGAGACGAAAAGGGTGGGAATTGCAGAGATGGGGAGCAACAAACTAGACCTGACTAACGAGGGAGGGAAAAGGAAGGAAGTTATTAAAGCTTAAAACATTATGTTAAAAAAGGTTTTTGTAGGAACAAGGGAAAAAAGGTATAAAGAAGAGATACTGCAAAGTGCAAGGATTGCATTGTAGTATTTGTATTTGAATAGAGTTAGGAAAATTGTATTATATGAGTTAACACTATATTAAAGGGAATGTGGTAAAATGTCTATAGGTTTAATTAGCTATGGACATTGTTTTTTATATGCCTTAAGCTTATATTTTTTTCTTTTTTTTTCTTAATGTACTATGCTTAGGATGCGAAGCAAGAATCGTATGGAACATTTGATATTATTAAGTGTTAATCTTAGGGGAAATAAAAATCGTTCAACTCTTGACCGTGTTACAGAGGATTTTGCAGTAAAGAGAAAAGAAAAAATAGATAATTGAAAGAACGGGAAAGATATAAGTAAAATGATTTAAATGAGAATGAGATAATCCTGAATTAAAGAGTGAAAAGAGGGAGGACATATAGAAAATTGTAGGAATTGGATACATGAGATATGAACATAGTATATAGGGTGAAGCATGAATTTGAATTTATGTCTGTACAAAAGATGCTATCAGGATTAGCTGCTTCCAAGAAAGTTTTATGTTTTAGTTTCTGTTTTTTGTTAAGTTAGACTGATTGAGATTAATAAACTTTTGATACGTTAGAAGAATAATTAATTTGTAAACCAGACGATGAAGTATACGTGACAATGAATAAGAGATATGAAATTTAGGTTAAAGGAGAGAGCTTAGAAAAAGAATAATAGTATGCATATGTGTTTAATCTGGAACTATGTTGTATTAAATAAGATGTTCTTATCTGTTTGTTAAATTTATAAGCAGTCATGAACTCAATTGACGAATCTCAGAAAATTAGCATCTACATGCAATCAATAAAACAGGATTGTACATATTTGTACATAGCACATATCGGACCTCTGAAAGTTAGCCATGCCTATGACTCAGTAACTTGGTTTGGGCCCTTTGTTGCAGCCAATTACTGACTCAATGCTGCGTGCATGGAAGCTTTCAGCCTGTTGGCACTGCTAGTGTTTATGGAAGACCAGGATGCTTCCAATGGATGGCTCTAGCTCTTCTGCATTGTTCCGCTCTCATGTCTTCCATCTTTTTTCGGCACTGCACCATAGATTCTCATGGAGTTCAGGTCAGCGAGAGTTTGCTGGCCAATCAGCCACAGTAATTCGACGGTCATTGAATCAGGAATTGGTGCTTTTGCAGTCGTGGGCAGTTGCCAGTCCTCCTGGAAATAAGTCGCATCCCCTGTAAAGCTCGCTCTGAGAAGGAAGCATGAAGTGCTCCAAAATCTCCTGGTAACAGCTGGGTGTTGACCCTGGACTTAATGAGCCCAGCTGGACACACCAGCGATGGACATTGGATCCCCAAATCAACAGACTGTGGAACTTCACACTGGACTTCAAGCATTTGCAGTGTGGCCTCTCCATTTCTTCCTCCAAGACCTTGGGTCCTGTTTCCAAATGAAGTACAAAAGTTGCTCTCATTCAGAAAGAGAGCCTTTGGACCCTGGCAACGACCAGGTCTGGTTTTTCTTTAAGCCCAGGTAAGGACGCTTCTGATGTTGCTTGTTGTTCAGGAGGGCTTACAAGAAGAAGACGACATTTGAAGCCCATCTCCAGGATCCGTTCGTGTGTTGGTGGCTCTGATGCTCTGGACTCCAGCCTCAGTCCACTCTTGGGAAAGTCCCCTGTTCCATCGAAAAGAAGCGCAGAGGACTGGGTTCCAACTAACAACCTTATCATTCGGTTAACAGCACAGTAACGGAACATTCTCAGCCCGCAGCAGCCCTTATATAGGGCTTGCCGTGCCAGCTTGTAGCCATGACATCAATTTATCTTTGCCGCCTCGAGTGGGTTCTTGGATGTGTTCCAATGAACAATCACTACTGGCCTTTTTGCAATCAGAATTGACTACTTGGAACTTTCCTAATTTTCCATAGACATCCCCACACTTTGAGTGGCCTTTTTTTACAATCCTCTCCAGGCTGTGCGTCTCCCTGCTTGCTTGGACTTTTTCATTCACACTTTTTCCCTTCCGATCACTTAGATCTTTATCCTATTGAAGCTTTGTACAGCACTTTTGGGGAACAGTCCAATTCTTTTGCAATTACCTCTTTTGGCGCTATTCCCTCTTATGGAGGTGGTGTCCAATTGATAGGTTGCATAGAACTGTCAGGTCAGCGCGTCTTTTCATGCATTGTGAGCTTTCCTACTTGAACCTAGACTGAGTAGCCATTAAAAGGCTTCAGGAACCCTTTGCAGGTGTTTGGCTTCATTAGCTGGATTAGAGATGGGACTTGAGCCTAGCATATTGCTTTCACAACTAATTTTCTGAGATTGTGGATTTGGAGTTTTCATGAGCTGTAAGCTATAATCATCTCAATTATGACAAATCATGGCTTGAACTGTCTTGCTTTGCATGTAATGAGTTTATCTCATATTTGGTTCAGCTTTTATGTGGCATTTCCGAAATAAATGAACTTTTGCACAATTTTCTAATTTTTCAAGTTTTACCAGTAGTATGTTACCTGTGTTACATTTCTTATTTTCAAGAAGTATATTTTTGTCTTCTTCAATCTGTTGTTGTTTTGTACAATTACTTTGCATCCAAACTTTTGTACAAGAAATATAGGCTAGCTTGTTTTTATTCATTTATTTTACCTCCACAGTTTTCATTCCATGTTGCATCTGATTAAAAAAAAGTGAAATCACTTTACTTGCACAAATGCTTGCTACTTTAGCTTTTATGTCATAGCATGACTCATATTCATACAGTACAAGCCTAAAAGCACTACCAAGATGTCCTTTAATATTTAGGATTAAGTCTAGGAATGCTCTGTGTGCAGAATAATTATCTCATTTTAACTTTCAATTACGATACCTTTCAAAGCAAAGAGGATTGTGCAATATATTTAGGCAAGAATGAAAACCTTAATTTCTTTTGGGACATTGCAGTAGTCAAAACCCTAGGTTTATTGGCAGTCATGGTCTGTACCAGACGGATAGATAATAATGTGGATTTCTTAATCTTGCTTTGTTGCTCAATTATTCTGTTGCTGATTTTTTTTACTGAATCTTACTTTTAATACATGCACTTTTAATATGCATTCCCAAAATGCAACCTGCACTAAGGTTTCTGTTTGTGTATAGGAACACTAACTCCTGTTGTGGACAGGAGTGTTGGGAGGCTCTTGACATAACATGAAGTTTTGAGGCTGATGTACTCCCTGAAAATCTTGATGTGGTTATCAGACACATCTAAAAATTGCCTCAAGGTTTTGATAAACCAAAGAAAAAAGTACTGATTAATTTTATTAATTAATCCTGCTAACTCATTAATTTAATTTCAGGTGATTTAAAATTACATTACAAGTAATCCTTACTTAAAGGCTGTTACTAATGGCCAAAATGTTGATGGATCTCCAACCTCCCCAGAATTATTGATGACCCATTTTTAAAGTTCTTATAGATATGTAACACTTGTTTGGCATTCTAATGCATCTTTTTTAAAAAACTTTCTCTTGGAATACATACTTTAAAGTTCACTTTCAGACCAAAACCATTGAACCATATCTTTCAAAGATTCTGGAGCATCAGAGAATTACCAGAGGACTGGAAAAGAACCGATATGGTTCCTATCTTCAGAATTTTCTATTGAACTAGACATTGCATTTTTCTCAAAAAATTANAATATCATGCAAAAGTTCATTTATTTCAGTAATTCAACTTAAAAGGTGAAACTAATATATGAGATAGACTCATTACATGCAAAGCAAGATTGTTCAAGCCATGATGTGTCATAATTGAGATGATTATGGCTTACAGGTCATGAAAACCCCAAATCCACAATCTCAGAAAATTAGAATGTTCTAATTTTTTGAGTTTCGCCTGTACTAAGTATTTTTATCGTAATTTTAAAATGAAAGATACATATAGTTTTTCAATCTCCTCAGACAATTCTTGTCCAGCTGATTAAATAGACCCTACATATATACTCATAGACCTTATTTTCTCATCCAATACTTCAATGAAATAGTCAGGAACTGTAAAAGACGACGAAATCTTCCCATTAATCCAGAAGACATAGAATTTATTATTTCATTTCAGTTTTGAAGAGCAAAAACCATCCAAACTTTCAGTACAATAAGATTTGTTTCAATAAGAAGAGCTTTAAGTAGGAGCAATAATTATATTGCTCCTACTTAAACTGATGATATATAACAATAATGTATTCATAAATAATAAAATATGTTCACATTCTGCAGGTTTACTATAATTAAGGAGCACTATTAAACAGATTTAAATTGTCTGAATTTCCTGAATATGACAACTTTCTACATAAATGAAAAAATATGAAAAAATTTCCTTAAATAATCATGGAAGTCCAAATTATGATTATATTGTAGAGATTAATCACTATTGCTTTTAATATCCCACTACATCCTCTATCCAATTACATATTAGCCTAATTAGATGAAACAGAAAATAAGCAAAAAATGCAATGAACTAGGAATTGCCAGTCTATTCTTAGAAGTAATTCTGTCATATAATAGGCTTTATTCTGACACTAACAGCAAAAGAATCTTACTCTATTCTTAATTCTCATGGTGTAAAATTTTAGTTGTGAAATTAAAATCACTGATTCAAATATCAGCCTCAAAATGTATGGTGGTTCAAGCAATAAACTGCCTTAACATCTTGGGGGGGGTGTGTGTGTGTGAAGTGAACAGAAGACGCCTCTTGAATGAGAAGCAAAATGTTTCCAAAGAAAAAACCCAAGAAAGCCCATCTGCTTTTGAAATCATCTTTGGGACATGTTGTCATTATTATCTTACATTCCAAGGTGAAGTCTCAATCTGTCAAAGTGAGAATCTGAACACATGTACAGGATTTTACAATCTGTCATATCTTATCTATATTTTCCTGCAAGTGCAAGGCCCACATTTTTTTTTCAGAACAGTTGAGTCTTAATCCACAGTTGTGACCAGATTTGACCAATTAGATTGTTGCCTAAGCCTGATATCATGTGTTGAGAGAGTGACTGGTTCAAGGTCACCTAGTTCAGGGGTCTCCAACCTTGGCAACTTTTAAGACTTGTGGACTTCAACTCTTAGCAAAGCTGGTTGAGGAACCCTAGGAGTTAAGGCCAGAAGTCTTCAAGTTACCAAGGTTGGAGACCCCTGAGCTTGCTGACTTTCATGCCTAAAGTGGGAATAGAACTTGCAAACTGGTCCCTTAACTACGAGACCAAACTAATATCTACATATTACCTCACAAATATGAATCCTCAATCATAGTACTCCACTTCTTTGTGTGATATAAGAAAATTGTTGGGCAAAAGGTTTTCTTTTTCTTTTTTTTCTTTTTCTTTTTGTCTCTTTCTTTAATATATGCATTCTGATTTAAATCCAGTGGTTTCAGTTTGCAAATTATTGTCAAGCTGTTATCTACAGAAACCAGGAGAGGGCAAAATTACAGAAACTTTTTGATCATGGGAACTCTAAAGTAAGAGATTATATCCCAGTGGGATGTTGCAAGAAATTACATAGTAGGAAAAAATGTAGTTTGGAGAAAATTATAGTCAGTTTGCTTAGGGGATATGTCCTATTCAAATTACCAAGTATCTGCTTGAGAAGACAGCATTTCAAGAAATTGCAAATGTTATTTTTAAAATTCTGTTACTTACAGTAATTGGAATGGTCATCTAAAATCCATTGGGGTTATTATTGCATGCTTATTCATAAAAAAGTCTGTGCCTGGAGTGGTATCATATTAAGAACAAATACAAAATAAATAATTTTCACAATTATTTATGAGAAATATATTCTCACAGCATAAACAGGATTTTTTCAATGCTTCATTCAATTATTATTTTTTGTACAATACAAAGGTGGACCAAAATAACTAACTTTCAGTTAAGATGTGGACATATGGATTATTTTAAATTGTTTAAGAAAGCATGAAGTAATTATTTTCATTATGTATAAAGACACATGATTAGATTAGATTGGTTTGGATTGGTTGTGATTTTGTGCCTTCAAGACAAACTTAAGTCTTGACAATTGCCTAGATTAATCCTTACAGTTTTCTTGGCAAGTTTTCAGGTGTGGTTTGCCATTGCCTCCTTTTTAGGGCTGAGAGAGTGTGACAGGCCCAAGCCCACCAAGATTACTTTGTGTCTAAAATGGGACCAAAACTCACAGTATGTCAGCCTTCAAGATTTTCTCCTTTTCTCCCTTTGCTTTGCATCTTTCAGCTGTCATAAGTAATGAGGAGGGTTATGGGAAGTTAGCTGGAGGTGTTACAAAACGGAACTGTATAAGTTGGTGGGGGGGAAGGTTCGTGCTTATGCTTCTATCCTATACTATGCACAGCTGCAAACCTTCATCAAAATATGTCAAGGTCAATGGACAAAGGCCTCATCACCACCTGGAGATGCCCACATGATGACATACACAACTTTTAATTGGATGAGCCAATTGAACTATTGTGGGTTGGAATGTTGCCATCACTTTGTATATGTGATTTACATGCCCATTTTCTCAGATTCAGAATTCTTTTGTTGCTACCACCCGATTTCCAGTAAAAGATCTCTTTTCTCTAATTAATGGAGTCTAAGTATTTCTTTCTTGGGTTTTAAATGGAGCACCAGCTGACAGAGTTTCCCAATTTCTATCCGTTCCTTTAACCTCTACACTAATTTCACAGGACTTTCTAACATTCATGAAACCATGTATGAGTCATTCAATGGTATTTGAGATCTATTGCTCTTAAGCCCATGTCACACTGCCCAACGGATGCAAAAAGGACACAGCGGACGAGCAAAGTTACCGCCTTCAAGGGCAAAAAATTTGCATAACCGGAGCGGATAACACGGAAAGGAGGGACGCGTGAGGATGCAGGGCGGATGGAAAGCGGATTGGAACGGAAGCCTAGCGGCTGGAAGCGGATGTACATCCGCAGGGCTTCCGGGGGTCTCAGCAAAGCAGACGTGGAACGGAAAGAGCGGATGCAGAGCGGAAGCCTAGCGGATGAAGCGGATGCACAGCGGATACACAGCAGAAGCCTAATGGACCTGCTGCATTAATTGCGCACAGGGAGGATGCATTGCGTCAGCCCCGTGGATATAACGGAAGCAGCTCGGAAGCAGGTCGCCATTCAGAGGAAAGACCTGCTGCCGGACAGATTGGCTGCCTTGCCTGCCTGTCTCATTGTCTGCCTGCAAGCCTTGCTGCCAGCCTCGCTGCCAAGCCTTGCTGCCACCCTCTGCCACCCTTGCTGCCAGCCTGCCTGCAAGCCTTGCTGCCAGCCAGTCTGCCCTGCCAGCTGCTTGCTGCTGCCTTCCTGCCGCCTTGTTAATGTCTGCCTGCCAGCCTGGTGCCTGCCTGCCAGCCTTCTCGCGCCTTGGTGCCTGCTCTCTGCCAGCCTTGGTGCCTGCCTTGGTGCCAGCCTTCCCTGCCAGCCTTGGTGCATGCCTGCCAGCCAGCCTACCTGCCACCTTGGTTCCTGCCAGCCTCCCTGCCAGCCCACAACCCACAACCATGCGGAAGCCCAGCAAGCCTCAGCCATCTGCTGCCAGCCCTGCAAGAGGGACAGGGCTACCATCCCGCCGCCTCGCCTCATCTGGTTCTCCTGGGGCTTCTGCAGCACGGGCTCGCTCTTCTGGGGCTTGGCGCTTCTGCTGCTTCTAGCTTCTGGAGGAGCTGATGACAAGCACTCCAGCACAGGCCACCTCCACAGCACCTGGGACCTTCACCTCCTGAGACTGAGCGACCAAGAGGAGTGCCAGAGACTCATTTTGGTTTTATAGCTTGTTGTAATTTTATGATTAATGTAATTTATTTATGATTCACACACTTGTTTCATTTCTGTTTTTAATAAAGTCTTGGGGAAACGTTTAGAAATATGGTTTAAGCTTTGCATGTTTGTGGGATGGGGTTAAGATAGCAGTGGGGTGGGCCAGGGATACCTGAGGAACTGAGCACCGGGATACCTTTGGAATGGGTACATACTCGTGGGAATCACATCAGTATCGACAACCTCCAGCGCCAAGCATAGTGGGACTGTATGGTCCACCCTCTCCAGGTGCAGCACACCTTGGCCCTTTATTATCAATATAATAATGTAATAATTCATCCACACATGTCAACATAAACACAACTCTTTATTAAATGCCCTGTTCATTGTAGGCCCCCAAACATCACGGGCCCAATCTCATCCATGGTGATGAGACAGGCTGAAGAAGCATCTCATTCAAGCATCTACCAATCCTGTCTTGCCACTCCAACTGCTCCAGCTGGGGTCGCACCAGCAGTCTCCAGGAGGTTGCGCTGCTGTCTTTCTCTTCTACGTGAGGCTCTGTTGGGGCCTTGCACATCCCAGTGTCTATCAGTTTTCGCCCTTGCCTCCATTCCCCAGGCTCCATGTCCCCATTGCCTTGTTGGAGGTCCACGAGCTTGTTCTGCAAGGACGCGAGTAGCGGGTGCACCAAGCTTCCACGAGTCCTCCTCACGGTCTCTGGCAATGCTGCAGGTTGGTGAGCAATACCTGAACCTCTGGCCAGGATGCCAAAGGCGTTGTCCACCACCCCCCTTGCCCTGGACAGCCTGTAGTGATAGATCCTCTCTTTAAGGGTGAGGTGTCTGGAGGTGTGGGGCTTCATGAGGTAGGTTGTGAGGGAGAAGGCATCATCCCCATGATTAATAGGGCAGCATATATTTCGTGTCGTTGGGCAGCGGGTCTGGATCTGGAAGCCACCTTGAGCCCAGGTTCCAGGCTGGCCGGAAGTTGGTGTTTGCCTTGGTCACCTGGGTGTCAGGCCGCTGAGCAACTTCGTCAAACATGGCTGAGCATCCTCATGAATTTCTGGGAATGCACGAGGGTCTTCGTTCTTGAGCTCCACGCAATCAGCTTGTTGATCAGCCGTACTCTGCTCTTTCTTCACCGATCCAATCATGTCGGATCGCCGACCGTCAATTGCCGCCTCCTTTCTGCCGTGTGTAAGGAGTAGACAGAGCTACCGCAGATGGCTTTCGCACTGTTGCAGAAGATGGTGGCTGCTGAAGAACTTTTGTTAG
This sequence comes from Laticauda laticaudata, assembly GCA_004320025.1. Classification (NCBI taxonomy): domain Eukaryota; kingdom Metazoa; phylum Chordata; class Lepidosauria; order Squamata; family Elapidae; genus Laticauda; species Laticauda laticaudata. The sequence continues at coordinate 29,553 of BHFT01000357.1, forward strand.
GAATCGCCACGGTGGACAGTTGAGTTAGGATGTTTGAACGGTATGAAGAGTGCGAGATGAAGGCTTAGCGAAGAGGTCTGAACCGCTGGGTAAATGTGTTTCTGAATAGTGGATGCAGAAATGAGTTGCCTGTCATCACCTTCTAACTAGGTGAAATCATAAGGTTTTCCACAGGTGCTCCTCTAGGCATTACCCTCTAGAACATCTCTACATATCTCGAGATAGTCCCCTGCCGATACTGTTTTTTCCATTTTAAATGCTTTGGTTTTCCGCTGCTGCTATCTGGGCTAGGAGGCATCCGTTCTGCCTCCGTTCTTGCGTTGTTCCGCTTCTCGCCTGCGTCCGATGCGGATGCGAGTTGCGTGGATGCACAGCGGATGACTAGCGGATATAGCGGATGCCATAACAGATGGCAGAACAGATGGTACGACGGATGCGTGAGCAGATGCAGAATTGGACGTAATTGTACATTTTCTGCGCCAAAGTTTTGAGGCGTCGACATTTCAGCGTGGAACGATTCATGAGCGGATTGCTGTATAGCGGATCTGACGGATGAGGGAAGAAAAACGGAGGCAGCGAGTATCGATCGCGTTTTCCAATTTTTGTCCATTTTACATCCTCTTTGCATCCGTTGGTTCAGTGTGACAGGGGCTTTAATGGATCAAGTAACTTTTGTTGGAATTCCTGGGGATACAATATTGCTACTAATTAATTTTAAGGGACAGTTTCCAAAATCAGAATGATGTTTGTTCTACTTTGGCACAAGTGGAAACAACAGTGAGGGAAGAAAATCTATATAGAATTACCAAATACTTCAAATATCTTGGAAATAAAAAATTATACTTGATTCCTAAAGAAACAACACTAAAGCATATAAAGCAATAATTCATGAGACTGTTTTCTAATTTTAATGTAAGGCTTTTTTATGTTAAAACATTTCAAAAACATTTAAAGCATTAGAAGAAAACAAGTGAGTTTCAAAAGCTATGCATGATGAATGTTATATGTTATCCCTTGCTTTGTTTTAAATATTTAGAGAGGAAAGTTAAAAGAATCTATTTCAAAATTGTATGAAATGAGAACAATTCCTAATTACAAATGCTTTGAGATTTAATTAAGCTTGCCCAACAGCTATGTAATTATCTTAGTTGTTATCATGTTTTTTGATTCTTTTGACAAAGAACATTTCAAGGTGTACACATACCCAAATTGTGTTTTATTTACTCATGATTAGTTGTTAGGGATAATTTCAAAATTTAAACTAATGTTGTCATAATTACTTATAAAAATTATATTATCTGACATTTTATATTAAATGAATAAGAAAGGTATAATTTATATGCAATGTGTTTCCTTTCTGTACTTGTGGGTAAGAATCGGGAATCTGCAATCTTCTTACTTGCAGTTAACTATTCATCAAATGCATGAAGCAATGTATTGTCCAGTCCCACTCTTACATTTTATTATCTTCCTCCTGCCCAACCCTTCCATCTGCATAACTTGGGAACATCAAAAGAAATTATTCCTGTAAGTCATTGTCATGCCATGCAAAGAATGAAATCTTCCATGGTTTATTCATTGATTTGGTTGACAAGAAAAATCACCAACATTTCTTTTGTTGGAACTTTTACAAAATGGTTGCTGGGAAGAGTTATCCTGTTGATGAAGAACACAATCAGTTACAAAGAACTTTTTCACTAGCCACGTTGATGCTACCTATTACCCATTTCCCCTTTCAGAATAGTCACCAAGGATGTTTTGCTCAGTGGTGAGATTCAATTTTTTTTACCATCAGTAAAAAAAACAGTGTGGGCATGGCTTGGTGGGTGTGGCAGAGAAAGGATACTGCAAAATCTTGTTTCTTGTGAGAAAGCAGGTGGATACACTTTAAAGCACTGGGTTGCAACCATTCACCATTTTTATTTTCTAACAATTTTTTAGGGAAACCCATTACAAAAAAACATACAGATGTGTTCTTGAAAGTAAAAATGACAATGAAAATTGGTGCTTTGTTTTGTATGATGCCAGTATCCTATCAATGTGTCATTTTTTAAAAAATGTTCGAGCTATAAAAAGTCAGGTAATGCAAAGAATCTGGCATGCACCAAGGCAGCCACAACACATTGACATCTGTGGGCATCATACCAGGGATTGCAGGTTTGCAGGCTTTCAGTGCAGCTTGGCTTCGCGTGAAAGGACGGCTATAATCGAGATACAAACTCAATACAGAAGCCTGATGATGGCAGATGAGATTCTGCTGAAACGTTGCTACAACTTTAAAATAACTGGATTATAAATTCCACCAATCCTGATCATTTTGAACAAAAAAAAATAGTGGCACACTTGTAAGAAAATCAGAACTGAAAAGGCTATTAAGAACTTGTATCTGCATAAGAAGTTAGCAACCTTGGTGAGCAGTCTAACTTTGGGTGCAACCTTCCCAGGTGCCAGAAGCAAGCAATGCCTTCTGGGGTTAGCTTTTCCAACTTGAAAGAACCAGTTGCCTTTGCCTAATCAGTTGTCTCAGAGCAGACAAAGAATAGTACACTTCTGAATTGGAGTTCCTACCTCCATGAAGTCTGGGTTCTGGAGCCAAGGATCAGACTTAGATGAACAGTTGCCTTTCTTCATCTTCTGCAAATATCTCTCCTTGACAGTCATGTAGATAGTAATTATTGTTTAGGTTCACTTTAGGACAGGGATGGAAACTTTTAAAATATTCTTCTGTTAAAAGCTTTGAAGTTTTGCTAAACAGAATTCATCTAGACTTATTTTCAGATGAAGTGAAAAGGTAAAAATATATTCCACCTAAAAAAAATGCTAAGACTTTAAAATGGCTTATTATTTTTGCTATAATAGATTTGCATTACTCTTATTTGAAGTTGTGTGTCTCTGGGGAGCTTGTTACAAACCATTGCTTCTGTTTTCTTCTTATAATAAAGACTTGCGTTTTCTAGTAATGTCAAGATTTCTTGAAGGCAATTTAAGAAATAAGTATCTCTGTTGATTTTTCGTTTTAGGTTAAACCACTGATCTTCAATAGTGAAGGCACAGAACAGAATAACAGTATTGGAAGTGATCTTGGTTGTCTTCTACTCCCTGAGCATGTTCAGGATACTTCCAGATATTGCCATTATAGCAGTTCCCATAATATTAGCTGAGACAGTATATTAATAGCTCTCATGTAGTACTAGTGAAATTTCAGTAAATCCAGTCTTTTCTATTGAAGGACTAAACCCCTTCATCCAGTCTAGCCTCCCACTGGAGAATTATCTCCTTTTCTCCCATTCAGGCAGTCTGTATTTTTTTTTAGTTGGATTTCAGGTGAGGACATTGCATAAAGATATCACTGACTGTGCTTGTAATTTACTTCTGGGATGGGAGTGGTGCAATTGTGGTGGTTCTTGATTTTTCAGCAGTTTTTTTTTGAAAAAGTTTTTTTTATTTTAACAACAAAGACAAAAAAGAAAACCAATTTTACAATGTGTCAGTTGGATACATATACATCTTGTGTGCATAGTAATAGTATACATTTCTTGTTATACATTTATAAACCATTCTAATCAACATTTTATATTGTGTTGTTCAAATACATTACTATTGACATTATAATTGTTATCTTTTAAAAACATATCTCATTCTTACTAAGTTATATTCATTTTCTTACACATTCAAAATTAATCAATTATATTATAACTATTACACACATTTCAATTTCTTATTTTTCTATCTAACCATTCATAAAATAAATCCCAAATCTTATAATACTCTTTTTCCTCCTGTTGTCTAATTGCCATTGTTAATCTACTCATTTCCACACATTCCATTATTTTCTTAATTATTTCCTCCTCTGTCAGATTTTTTTTCATTTTTCCAATTTTATGCAAATACAATTATACCTGCTGTTAATACATTAATAATTAATATGTTATCTCTCTATTATATAACCTTCAGGCATAATTCCCAGTTAAAATATATCTGGTTTTAAATCTATATGTTGTTTTATCATTTTTTCCAACCATGTGTGAATTCTAATCCAATATCTTTGATTTTTCAGCAGCTTTTAATATTAGCAAACATTGTATCCTTCTGGGTCAATTTGAGGATTAAGTGTGAGAGTCATGGTATTGCAGATCTGGAAAATTCTGCTGAGTCCTGCCAGCAAGCCCAACTAAATGATTATATAATTATACTGAGTCACAAAATGAGAGAGGAGACTAATTATGGATATAATAATATAATATATAATGTAATGAGACAGGAAGGGAGGGGAGGAGAGAATACTATTTAGTACACTTCCAAACTTTTGGAAAGTTTTTCTCAGTGCTACAATATTATCATTAAAACAGTATGCATCTAAAAAAATTATTAAATATAGCAACTTATTCTTTGGAAATAGCTATGAATAAAAGTGATTCACAAGCTTGAAGCTTTTACTTTAACAGTAGCAGCAAAAAGTGTAAAGCCTGAGATGCTATTATTATAAGCTACTTACTTTTAGATGAAGAATGGGTGGAGGTGGGAAAATTATAGAATGAAAGTCACTTTTATCAAAAGAATTGCTAGGAAAGGCAAATTTGGCTTAAAGATTGTGGAGGTAGAGAAATAATAGGAAGCTATTGCATAGAATTATTCTAAAACAGGCACAATTAACTCTGGACTCTTGAAAAAAATACTGTATTGTAGAGTCAATTTTTCTAGTAGTTTGGGAATCTCTTGAAGGAAAAACCATTTCTATTCATTTCCATCTGTAGGCATTATTTTATTTATTTATTTATTTTTGTCAATTGCTTACAAGATAATAGGTATAAGTAAAAACATACTTACGAATACATGGATACATATAAGAAAAATAAAAAATATATAAAAGAAACAATAGGACAAGGATGGTAGGTACGTTGGTGCACTTATGCACACCCCCTACAGACCTCTTAGGAAAGGGGTGAGGTCAATAGTAGACAGTCTAAGGTTAAAGTTTCTGGGGTTTGGGGAAGAAACCACAGAGTCAGGTAGAGTATTCCAGACATTGACCACTCTGTTGCTGAAGTCGTATTTCCTGCAATCAAGTTTGATGCGGTTAACCTTAAGTTTGTATCTATTGTTCGCTCTTGTGTTGTTATGGTTGAAGCTGAAGTATTCATTGACAGGTAGGACATTGCAATGTATGATTTTATATACTATACTTAGATCAGACTGAAGGCGACATAGTTCTAGGTTTTCTAGGTCTAGAATTTTGAGACTGGTGGTATAAGATATTCTGCAATCTCTGGTCATCAGTTGCTAGTTGAGAAAAAGCCACTAGATTGCATCTGGATTAGAACTGACCAGTAGAGAAGCAACGTATAAACAGATTTGTGACTAAGAGAAGACAGAATCCAAATATAAGTGTATGCAAATGTAGATTTGATAAACTGAAGAAGTAGTCCGCTACTTATATACTAGGATAGGTAATGTTTTTACCTATTTCATTCAACTGTTTCTTCTGAAATCTATGGAGAGACAACTTTCATTTTAGACTTTGGTAGCCACTATTATGGTCCTATAATATAATAATCACAAGAGACCAGATCCTGAAGATGAAACTCAAATATTTTGGCCAACTAATGAGAAGGAAGGATTCACTGGAGAAGAGCCCAATGCTGGGAATGATAGAGGGCAAAATAAGAACAAGGGGATGACAGAGAAATTAGGTGGCTGGATGGAGTCACTGAAGCTGTCAACATGAACTTAAATGGTTTCCAGGGGATGGTAGAGGACAGGAAGGCCTGGAGCAAGATTGTCCATGGGATCATGATGTGTTGTGGTTAGCCAGCAGCAAGTGGAGAGGAGAGCGAGGACTCAGATGAGGGGCCAGGACCATCAGGGAGTGGACTGCTGCCTTCAGAGATTGTGGGGGATGTCAGCAGTGATGAGGAGCCTGTGCCAAATGCACATGCAAGGATTACTCAGAGGAAAGAACAATTACAGCAGCACAGGCAACTCAGGAGTAAAACTGCAAGGCCCCTCCCTCAAGAGGATAAAAGCCAGGTTTGAAAAAGTGTTCTTTGCAGAAAGCAAATAAGCTCTGAAGTTCAACTTGTGGACATCTAAGTTCATGTTTGGAGAATCTTGTAAATTAGTTCTTATCTCTGGGTTTTTGGCAGCATTGACAAACAACTTGGCAAGGCTTTTTCTTGTCGGAGCTAATTAGTAGAAAGCAGCCTGTTATCTGTAAAGGAACAGAATTAGTTAATAAACTTAAAAGGTGGGGGATGCTGGCTTTTTCTTTGTTTTTGCTCTTTGGGAACCCGGTTGGGTCAGAACACAATGGGTCAGACATAACTTCGTGACTAACAACAACAACATTGTGGTCCTGTATTTCTTTTTTTCAGAATGCCAGATCCCAACCCCATGGCATGCTCAGTGCATATCTGTAATGCAGCTGATTAGAAAATATTAGCAACCTCTCACTTTATGATAAACATTGCTCAGTATTCTTGAAGCATTTCCATGCATTAAAGCACTGTGCCCCAAGTAAATGCGCTGCCACTTAAAAGATGTTTTCTGTGCCAACATATGAGTCATAGGGTAGGTTTCATTCATGTAATTTGTGAAGGGTGTGAAGTATCTGGCAATTCCTCCTCAGGCATTGTTTCCCATAGCATTGGTCCAGTCTACTCTTAAATTTGGTTGTTGTAGCTGTCAGCCTATCCATTCATCTGGATATTGACACTGCCAATGTTTTACCTCTTCCTCATCTGAGTATCTTCTAAGGTGAGCATCAGCTATTTAGAGCTACAGGTGAAAGCACCTGTATATTCTGTTAGATTCTCCTTATTTTTTATTGTATCTTATTGCACTGAATACAAGAGAAGGTTCAGAATGATATGCCATAGAAAGCAATACCACATGTTGTCACTGCCCATAATAAAATAAGTCCCAAAGAATCACCAGTAAAAAAAACCAAAATAAATGCTCAAGCACCTTGAGAATAAGGTAGGGGAGAAAGTATGTTTCATCTGGGTACAAAACAACTGAAAAAATACAAGGCAGGTTTTTAACATGGCATTAATTTGTATAGACTCATCCATGCCAAACGAATAAGCTTTGTCTACAGACAGACATTATTCTCACAATGTCTTACTGTTCTTTATAAAGAGACATCAGCAGAGACACATAAATAAGAAAAGCCTTTTTCCCTCTTTGCCACTATTGGCTAAACAGAAAAAAATCAACATTTGTTAAAAAGGCTTTGTGATCAGAAAGATTGTCTAGAGATTGATACTGAAAAAATAAATTAGTAAGATATATAAACAGAGTGCTTGGGAACAGATAACTTTCCCACATTTTCATTCAGTGTGAAGCACCAAAATTCTCATATCTGCAAGTGCCACTGTAAGCAACAGTGTTTTATTGTTTTATTTTGCTGCATTTGGCTTTCAAAATATACGCCTGAGGTAATGTGATCAGAGTTCTGTTTTATAGCGAAACTCCCAAAGTGGAAGGCACTTGAATAAAATGCAGAGATTCATTAAAATTCATCTGTGAAATTTAGGCCAGGAACAATGCACTTGAACTACAAGCATAAGGTGAAGATTTAAAGAGAAGGATAAACAAAAGTATAATCTAGAATCTTAATAAAAACCAGTTGAGACTGCGTCGACTGGAAGACTTTCATGATGAATCAGATAATTAATTTTATCATGGAAGGAAATGAATATAACTAACCAGGTATAATGGAAACTAATATGGAAGGAGGGATCTTTTGTTGATTTACTTTTCAGAGTAAGGTCTCTATAGCCCATCAAAGCCAGTGAAAAAGGAATCAACTAGGCTTTTTATAGATGGGACTGCTGATGTAAATGTTATATATCGAGCTGTCCTTGAAAATTATCTGAGAGCTACAGTTAGTTCAAAATACACAAGCAACAATATGCTTTACAAGATGGCTTCCAGATTTCAAGGTGCTAAATTAGAGGTGGTATTCAGCTGGTTCTGACCAGTTTTGGAGAACCGGTAGCAGAAAGTTTGAGCAGTTCGGAAAACCAGCAAATACCACCTCTGACTGGCCCCGCCCCCATCTATTCTCCGCCTCCCAAGTCCCAGCTGATTGGGTCAGTCTTCTTTTGTTGCCTTGCACAGGAGAATGGAGCTGGAAAGCAGGTGAGTGGGATGGGGAGGGAATGGGATTTTGCGGTATCCTTCCTCTGCCATGCCCACCAAGCCATGCCCACCAAGCCATGCCCACAGAACCAGTAGTAAAAATGTTTGAATCCCACCACTGTGCTAAATGTTATCTTTAAAGCTCTTCATGGCATAGGATCTGACTACTCTTTCTCCTGTTGTTTCTGCCCATCAGGACATTCAGGCAAAGTGGATGCGTACCAGGTCCCTTCCATTATAGGACTTAATGGGAGTTGTCACTTTATGAAATCTACAAAGTATACCTTTTCTGCTGCAGCCTCTAGCCTCTGAAACAATGTCTGCCCATGTGGCACCTTCTTTCTTGTGACTTTGAAAAGCCGTTAAAATTTGGCTTTGGTCTCACTTCTGGGGTTTATGTATGTGGGAGTTGTTTTGCTTTGTTTTAATAGTTGCTGTTAGTCCAGCCTGTCTTATTCTGTTTTATTTTATTTATGTTTTTAATTGTTTTAATATAATGTTATATTTTGTAAACCATCCAAAATCCATTGGGGGGACAACTATATTAAATTTAATAAATAATAATAATAGCAGAGCAACAATGAGAAGAATCTAATGGCCATTAGTCTGATGGATTGCAATAATGGAATTAAACTGAACCTTTACAGTTAAACTTAAAAGCTTATTACAGTGCTCATCACAAAGGGGGGGGAAATGTTAGTATTTCAAGCTAACTCCAAAACATGGTGTTTGGTTAGATCTAGAAATGGTGACAACACTACTTTGTTGGAAACATCTTAGTTAGCTTTTCATATTAACACAAATTAACAAGTTAACAAGTTAACAGAACTATGACATCAGATAGTTGCCATATTAGTTGCATGTTTTTTTTTCCTATAATCTCCCAAAATACTATCCAGATGGACTCTGCCTCAAAGCTATAACATATAAATAATGTAATTTTTCTTGTATTTTGGAGTTCCTATAATTTCAATTCCCGATTCAAATTTCACATATGTGATCATGCTAATCATGACTTATAATTGCTAAATTTCAGGTTTTGAATGAATCTCCAAGATATGCTAAATTCTCAAACAACCATTGAATTTAATAAGCATGTTTCTATACAGATGGGCTATATCAAACATAGGAACTACTAACTGAATTAAATGTCATGAAGTTTTTAAATTGAATTTCAATATTAGCACCAGGTCACAGGCCTTCTAATAAGCTGTCTCAATCAGCTGAATTGTGAATTTCATAGAAGTAAGAGAAATAGATGGAAAACTAATAAGTCCCTAGTTTTGTGATGGCAAACCTATGGCTCATGTGCCAGAAGTGGCATGCAGAGCCATCTCTGCCAGCATGCGAGCCGTGCCCCCAAATCAGGTCCATTGCACATGCGCACATGCCTCCCACTAGCCAGCTGATTGTTGGGTATCTGCTGCGCATATATGGGCGCGGGGTGCATGCAGGAGATGTGTATGCATATGCAGAGGTGTGGAGCACACAGAGGGGTCTCACATGCATGCGCAGGAGTGGGGGAAGCATGGGGGGGTCATGCACACATACACAAGGGCACGGGGGGTTGTACACACATTGCATTATGCACTTTGGGCACACAATGACGAAAAGGTTAGCCATCACTTCCCTAGATGCTATGTTACTTAAAAGGGCACAGGAGAGAAATAAGACACTTCTTTGGGAAGGGCTATAAAGCAACATTTGTACCTGTAAGATAATGATGGAAATTGCTCTAGAACTATTTGTTTCAACTATCACTATTCAGAAATGAAAATGAAAAATATTTGGCACATGGAGATAAGGTATCAGACTATTACAAAGTAACATTTCACAAGGGATGTTCCAGTTACAATTTTTCCCCAACAAAGTGCTTCCCTTTGCAGCGAAGAGTCTTCAAATTTTGAAAGGTTTATGATTGCAAGTCAAGAAAAGTAGCAGATTTTTTTTGGGGGGGGGGGAGGCAATGGGAAAATTTTCATTCGTTCTTCTGAGAACAGGATAGAGATAGGAATGAAGGTTAAAGCAGAGAGAGAGAAGGAGGCAGATGATAATGATTTCTCCATCTTTTAGCTTTCTGGGCAGGAAACTTCTCAAATCCATGATTTGATGAAAGCTGTTAAGTAGTTAGTCCTAAATGTCTCTTCTATACATGTAGACCTCTGAATTAAATAAGGAAATGGTCTTTAGTTTTTATTCTTACCAGGTTCCTTCTTCAGGAGTTAAATCAGAAAATTCATCTTTCTGGATCTAGTTTCATAATAATAATATAACATGTCTTGTCTAATTGAAATACTTGACAGAAATAATTTACATAGATATGGAATTAGTTCTGGCCCAGGAATTTTTGTATCCCCACATAATTAAATGGAAGGCAAAACACTCTATTCTACAAGAATATCTTGAATTTTTATTTACACAATTCATCCATTTGTTTGTTCTATAGTCAGAATAGAAGTGAAAATAATTTTCCAAAATGTTACTTGGCAGTAATTGGAAAAATAGCATTTGAAAACATAATTGTCCCTCACAGAACTTGCAAATTATGCAAGTAACAAAGTACAGGTACTGCTAAATTAATGAATTTATTTCTGCTCATATTCTCATTAAAATCAATTTCTTACCAATTTTCCCTAGTGATGAAATTTGCTATAAACACATACATACCTAAACATTTTGCCAAAGCAGTTTTTAAAGCTGAACAAAACAAAACCAACAAAACCAACCCATGATTGTTTAAAAGGATCACAACCTCACATAGCTTGCCAAAACCCATCCTTCTTTATTCTAATTCTTTTCTATTTATACTTGAGAATGCTTTGCTTCAATCTAGTCTCTAGTTAAGCATTGTGGTGTCAACTCTTCCTTTTGTCTGAGATGGCATCACAACAATTCAGCCAACTGCTTGCAGAGATTACACAATAGTTGCTGCTACCTCCATAAAATCTACTTATGTGACTTTTCTAACATAGCACCCTTAAAATATGTTGGTCTAAAAAGTCTAATGCTGCCAGAAAATAAACCAATTTATTTGAAAACCACTAGGTTGTAAAAAAAAATATTTTAACATTACATTAAAGACCAATTATAATTTATCTCTGTCATGCTGAACATGTTATTTATTTCCAGAATAGAATAGAATAGAATAGAAATAGAAATATAATTAGAAATAGAAATAGAAATATAATTAGAAATAGAAATAGAAATAGAATTCTTTATTGGCCAAGTGTGGTTGGACACACAAGGAATTTGTCTTGGTGCAAATACTCTCAGTATATATAAAAGTATACATAATGTTTCTGTAAACAATATTCAATGGAATATAGTAAACAAATGAAATCCAAAATTCCATGTATAACAAAAGAGAAATCTGAATAGTTGATCAGAAAGGAAAAACTGAAACAGGCACTAATTACATAGACCTCCAAAACAAATCATATAAGGAACAGTGATTTGGGCATAACGTTTAAGCTAATCTATTCAGAAATTTTTTTGAAAGATAGAAATAATGGCTGAGCTCACATTTAAACAACTGAGGTACAGAAGAAAATGGTAAGAGAACACTAGTCTGCTCGAGAAAAGTTCAAATCATTGGGATCTGATGGTTTACAACTTGGAATTTGAAGGAGCTGGCAGATATGATCTTAGAACCACTGAACCATATCTTTCAGAGATCCTGAGGAACTGGGAAATACTGGGGAACTACCAGAGTTGATGTGGGTTCCCATCTTCAAAAAAGGAAGAAAAAAACAGGAAACTACAGACCAATCAGCCTGATATCAATACTGGGGAAGAACCTGGAAAAGATCATCAAGAAACAGATCTGCAAACTTCTAGATGCAAGCAAAGTTATAACCAGAAGCCCATATGGATTTATATCAAAAACAGATCTTTGCTTGCAAGCAAGAATAACAATTAGCACAAATTAAATAGTACAAAGGGAAAAAAAGTTGTAGAAATTTAATTTGTTGAGAAATAACTATCTTCTTTGAAAACTTCTTTAATTCTTTCTTTCCTTTTCTATCATCCCAAATACCTTGTGTTTTGTTTTGCCCCTTCTTTTTGAGTTTATTATTGTATTATATGAAACAACCTCTGATAAAAGATTTGCTTGAGAACAGAATGAATAGATAGAATAGAATTCTTTATTGGCCAAGTGTGATTGGACACACAGGGAATTTGTTTTGGTGTAAATGCTCTCCGTGTACATAAAAGAAAAGATACATTCATCAAGAGTCAAGAATCATCAAGTACAACACTTAATAATAGTCATAGAGTACAATCAACAATCAAATCATCCTAGGAAACAGTCAATATAAATCGTAAGGATACAAGGGACAAAGTTACAGTCATACAGTCTTAAGTGGGAGGGGATGGGCGATAAGGAGTGATAAGAAGATTAATAGTAATAGTAATGCAGATTTTGTAAATAGTTTGACAATGTTGAGGGAAATATTTGTTTAGCAGAGTGATGGCTTTTGGGAAAAAACTGTTCTTGTGTCTTGTTGTTCTGGTGTGCAGGGCTCTATAGCATCGTTTTGAGAGCAGGAGTTGAAATAGTTTATGTCCAGGATGTGAGGGGTCTGTAAATATTTTCACAGCCCTCTTTTTGACTCGTGCAGTATACAGGTCCTCCATGGAAGGCAGGTTGTTTTTTCTGCAGTCCTAATGACTCTCTGAAGTCTGTCTGTCTTGTTAGGTTGCAGAACCAAACCAGACAGGTATAGAGGTACAGAACACAGAGTGACAAACTGTACTTTTAAGATTTATCTATGGCAGTGGTAGCTAACCTTTTTTGGCTACCGTGCCGATAACTCTTTGCACATGCATGCAAGATTCCTCCTCGCATCTGCGCATGTGCATGTGATCTTGTGCACAGTGCATCCCTGCGCATATGCGTGAGTCTCCTGTGCACTTTCCCCTGTGCCCCCTGTGCATACGTACCAGATACTGACAATCAGCTGTTGGGTAGCAGCGCACACGCACATACACAGCGAGGCTCTTCTGGGCAACCTCTCGCGTGCTGGGGAAAATGGCTCTGCGTGCCACTTCCAGCATATCTGTATAGGTTCACTAGCATGGATCTATGGAGATTCTCAGTCATTCAGGTCATAGTTGCCTGAGGTGCTTTTTCAAGAGACAACTGGACATTTTGTTGTTGTTGTTTTTTGAAGATGCTGCGCTCTCATCCAGAGCTGAGGAAGCTTCTTGGATGAGAAGCAAAACATCTTCAAAGAAAAACCAGAAAGTCCAGTTTTATTATTTTTTAAACAGATTCTTTTAATTTCTTTTTATGGCCTTCCACTACTGCTGCTCTTTGTAGCAGCATTTAACCTCCATCTGAATGAACTGGGTTTCCATTTAAAAACCAAACCCACTGGGTTATGATCTGAAAAGGTCCTTGATAATATTTCTGTTTTATAAACTTTAATAGTCAAAGTCTTCCAAATCCAAATCATGTTTAATCTCAAAAAATAATCAATGTCTTTTATTGCTCCTTCTGAGATAAATTCTTCATCCAAAAGTTTGGATGAAGTCAAATGTGCCAGATCTTATTTTCTAAAAAAAATTATAACCAAATTATATTTTGTTTTAATTTTTTTCAAATAATGTTTTTTCCACCTCTCTCTTTTGAAGAATGTCAGTAAAGGGAGAAAAATAATATTTTGGAAGCGTCATTCCTCAAATCGCATGCTCCATTCCTTCTCCATATTATGCAATGCTTCAAAAGCCTCATTCCCTAAATCATATACACCAGTGGTGGGGTTCAAATTGTTTTATTACTGGTTCTGTGGGCGTGGGTGGTGGGTGCGGCATGGCTTGGTGGGCATGGCAGGGGAAGGATACTGCAAAATCCCCATTCCCTCCCCACCCCACTAACCTGCTTTGCAGCTCTGTTCTCCTGTGCAGGGCAACAAACAAAGACCGAGCCCATTGGCTGGGATTTGGGAGGCAGAGAACAGATAGGGGCAGGGCCAGTTAGAGATGGAATTTGCAGGTTCTCCAAACTACTCAAAATTTCCACTCCTGGTTCTCCAGAACTGGTCAGAACCTGCTGAATACCACCTCTGGTATACACATTTTGAGGAATGAGGCTTCCGCAGCATTGCTGATGTGGAGAAGAATGACAAAAGGAGTTTGGAGAACAGAGCAAGGCAACCTTGGGAAGAAGACTTGGTGTGACCAGCAGCTGCGTCACATAGGCCATAAGTAGCAGAAGAAGAAGAAGGTGAATATCAGTGGTGTGTGTGTGTTTGTGTGTGTGTGTGTGTGTGTGTGTGTGTGTGTGTGTGTGTAAGACTTGTGAAGCACAGGGGCAATTTGGCCTTTTCAGAACATTGCTGATATGGCTAACTATAGTAGAGGCTTAAGGTGACATTTCTCAGCTGTCAGTGTAGGCTCATTTTTTCATCCTACACTGAATTTCAAACAGTTGTTGTAATTTCAAACAGTTACAAAATGAATGGTCATAAGTTGAGGATCACCTGTACTTTTAAAAATGAATATGATACTATTTTCCATCATTATTTTTTATTTCTACAGATAAATTACTGTATAGATATTTTGGTGAATGGTCCTGAGGGGATTAAAACTACAGTGCAGAAAAGAAAAGGTAGGACCAGTAGTTAGATCCAGGGGTGGGATTCTACCAGTTCGCACCTATTCGCTAGAACCGGTTGTTACCATTCTAAGCAGTTTGGAGAACCGGTTGTTAGAAGAAATTACTGGCCTAATCCTGTAAGGAAGGCAGGAAGGGAACATTCTGATGTTGCTTTCAGAAGTTGCCTTTCCGTTAACCCTTATTACATTCTTGGCAGGACTAGACTTCCTGTCTCTGGAACTTCTCTGGAGGTATTTTCCCTCCTTTGCTGTACTTTGCTTGTGTGGAGTGACCATTCAAACATACAATGGCACTGAAAAAAGTGACTTATCACCATTTTTCACACTTACAACTGTTGCAGCATCCCCACAGTCATGAGAGGCCAGGCGAGGAGATGTGTGCCTCAGTGTGAGAGATATTGAGTTGGCCACACCTAACCAATAACATGACAACCAAGCCACGTCCACCTAGTCACATGACCACAAAGCCATGTCCACTGACTAAGCCATGCCCACAGAACTGGCTGTTAAAACATTTGAATCCCAGCCCTGGAGTTCTTCCTTTCTGCCTTTCACAATTGCAACTGAGTTTCTTGCTTGGGAACCCTCTCCCCCCTTTCAATGTTCCTTATGACTCCGTTAAACAAGTGAGGTGTGGATTGGACAGTGGTCGAGAAGGTAAAATTGTAGAAAGGTATAATATGTACATTGTTCTGAGCTGCTTCAGTGATAAGCACTTCATCACTGGAGGCTTTTAAGAAGAGATTGGACTGCCACTTGTCTGAAATGTTATAGGGCCGTGATGGCAAACCTCTGGCATGGGAGTCAGAGGTGACATGCAGAGCCCTCTCTGTTGGCACACGAGTCATCACCCCAGCTCGGTTCTGCCATGCATGAGTGCACGCACCTCTCGCCAGCCAGCTGGTCTTCAGGTGTCTGCCATGCATGCATGGGGGGGGCGCAGGGTCGGGGACGTGCATGGATTACATTTTGGGGATGTGCAGAGGGGTGGGATTCAAATTTTTAACAACCGGTTCTGTGGACGTGGCTTAGGTGGTGAGCATGGCTTGGTAGTCATGTTATTGGCTGGGTGTGGCCAATTCAATATCACTCACCTTGAGGCATGCATCTCCTCGCCTGACCTCTCATGTCTGTGGGGATGCTGCAACAGTCATAAGTGTGAAAAACTGTCATAAGTTGCTTTTTTCAGTGCCATTGTAACTTTGAATGGTTACACCACACAAGCAAAGTAGCAGCAAAGGAGAGGAAAAAAATTCCAGAGAGGTTTCTGAGACAGGAAGTCTAGTCCTGCCTAAGAATGTAATAAGGGTTACGGAGACCGTCAAAGACATTCATTGTGGTCTTACAAAGGAAGGACGGAAGGAATATCCTAATCCGGTCATTAAAGAAGAAACAGCCGGTTCTCTGAACTACTTAGAATGTTAACAACCAGATCTAGCGAATAGGTGCGAACTGGTAGAATCCCACCCCTGGATGTGCACATGTGCATGTATTTTGGGCACTTTGTGCTGAATAGGTTGGCTATCCTTGATGTAAGGTCTACTGCTTGAGCAGGGAGTTGGATTAGAAGACCTCCAAGATCCCTTCCAGCTCCTATTCTATTTCTGTTTCCATTGTAAATTCTATTCTATTCCTTCCCATCCCATTCCATTCTTTATTTAATTTGTATTCCATTGATTCTATTCTATTCTGCCATACGCTAAATAAATTATTCTATTCTAGGGAGGGGAGAAGGCTTGGGGTGGTGGCAGGGGCCGGTCGGTCCTCACCATCTCTGGTTACCGTGTTTCCCTGAAAATAGGCCAATGCATGTTGGAGCCATAATAATAATAATAATTAATAAAATAAATATAATAATAATAATAATAATAATAATAATGAATAATAATTAATAATAATATAATAATAATATAATAATAATAATCAACTGGATCTCATTTTTGAGAAAACACAACATGGCTTTCAAAGAGATGGTATGAAGTTCTACAGATCAGGTCTATTAAAGGCCCTGTCCCACTGCACTTACGGATGCAAAGAGGATGTAAAACGTTAAAAAAGCTTGCCATCCGTTGGAAAATGCTATGCATCCGTTTGTGTACTCCATCTGCGATATGTGGTCATACGCTCTATCTGTCACGCATCCCATCCACTGCGATTTCATCCATGCAGGAAGTTTTGACTGCACAAAACTTTGTGAACGGATGAACTTTCTGCTGTGTAGATGTAAATCTGCAACATATGAGCAACAAACATTCTATGTTCGTTTATCAACATTAAACGTCCGCTTGATATCCTCTCTGCATCCTCTGTGCACCCTCCACAACTCACATCCGCTGAGCTGAAAACGGGAAAGAGGGAGGAAACAAAAGGTACACGGAACGTCTACACAGTGTTAGTAGCACAGAAATAGAAAGGACACAGTGAACGGTTTGCACTCCGATATACATCTGCGCAGCATCCCTTTCTTTCCTTTAGGCATAGCGTGATGCATTCCGCTTCATCTGCTATGCGTCCACTTTGAAATTATCCCCCAGAAACCCTTCAGAGGTGTCATCCCCTTCCATCCACTAGGCTTCTATGGACATCCGTGTTAACCCTGCTACATACTACTCCACATCCGTTCTTTCTGTTCTTTTCTGTTCTGTTTATGCAAAATTTTTGCCACTTTTGGAGCAGATGACAACGGATGGAGCCAGCTATGGAGCCACCCCCGAAATTTTGCTCATCCGCTGTGTCCTTTATGCATACGTTTTACGTCCGTCGGCCAGTGGGACCGGGTTTTAAGGGTCTTTACAAATAAGGTGGAATACATGTAAATTCTCTCATTTTCTTTTCCTCTAGGTGTACAATTTGGTTCAGGACCGATGGGTTTTTCAGCTTCGCTTGAACGTAGTAATACTTTTCCTACTTCTACCACCCAAACAATGCCTGTTGAGACTGTCAGAACGCAGTTCCCTGAAACGTGGTTGTGGGATTTGGTGATATTAGAGTAAGTGGTGGTATCAGGCTGCAAAAGAACAGGCCATTCATTGACTACAGCTTCTCAGAAAATATTCCCGCATCTGCTGCTTCCCACATGTTTAAACTTTGTCAAGCCAACCTGCAAGTTCTTTGCAGAATGGTGGTGGTATGATATAAGCCATGCCCTTTTCTTAAGTGTGTTGTGGCAACCTTGGAGATATCAACCAGAAACCCTTAAGACAGCCTCAGGTGCATATCCTTATGTTGAACTCAGGGAGGTGGAAAATATTAGAAACTCAAGCAGGTTGCCTTGGCTGTAACATGTTTCATACCTGTAATCCTCAGCTTACAACAGTTCATTTAGTGACCTGTCAAAGTTACAACAGCACTAAAAACAGGGACTTATGACCATTTTTCACACTTATGACCATTGCAGCGTCCCCGTAGTCATGTGCTCAAAATTCAGAGGCTTGGTAATTGACTCTTATTTATGACCATTGCATTGTCCCAGGGATTCGCTTAATGATGGCAGCCAGAACGGTGCAGTGACATGACATTGTGCTTTAAAACCATGTTGCTTAGTGATGGAAATTGGGATCCCATTACTGTTGATAATTATGGATTATCTGTCACTGAGTTGCTTTGTATTGAACCTGCATAGGTTTCCTCACTGCAAGGATTTTGGTAACCCTTCTCCTCACTTGCTGATCTCTTCTGTCTTTCAGAGATTCTAAACCCTTGTCTGTTCCTGTGACCATCCCAGACACCATCACCAAATGGAAAGCTGGAGCTTTCTGTCTTTCAGCAGACACAGGCTTTGGTTTGGCCCAGTCCACTTTTGTGAAGGCCTTCCAGCCGTTCTTCATTGAACTCACCTTGCCATACTCCGTGGTGCGAGGAGAAGCCTTCCCTCTCAAAGCCACCGTCTTCTCCTACCAGACTCAGTGCATCTGGGTAAGGAGTCCTTAACAGTTGTGGGTTGAAAAGCTGTGGGTGCTCTATCACTGGAGGTTTTAAGAAAAAATTGGGCAGCTATTTGTCTAGACCCAGGAAGGCGAACCTATGGCACATGTGCCATAGGTGGCATGCAGAGCCATTTGTGTGGGCACACGAGCTGCAGGCAAACTTACCTGTACTGTGCATGGGCATGCCTTCAAGTTGATTTTCAGTCCATTTGAGGCCTTTTTCGGCCTCCCTGAGGCTCAAGGAAAGCCTCTGTAGCCTTTGGAGGCCAAAAAGCAGGCTTGTTTTGTCACTTCTGGGAAATACATGAAACCACGCACCCTCTAGGCCATGGAAAATCCTCTCTCCATTCAACCAGTCCCTGATGCCCAAAAGATTGGGGGCCATTGCTCCAGAAGTTGTAGATGCTCCAATACTGGAGTTCTTTTAGGAGGAGATTGGACAACCATTTGCCTAAAATTCACCCTTTCTCTGTCTGAAAGTCTTGCGTATCTCTTTACTTCTTATCTGCTGAAGCCCATCTTGTTCTTTCTCTTCTTTTTAGGAATTCCTTCCCTGGAGGTATAGCACTCAAGGGGTATCACATAGCTTTCTCATTGTCATCTTATTCTTTATGGTCAGGTCACAATATCTCTGGCTCCTTCTGCTGACTTTGAGGCGAACCCTGTGGAAGAGGAGGAAGGATCTTACTGCATTTGTGCAAATGGAAGGAGAACGGTGTCTTGGATGGTGACTCCCAAATCACTTGGTATGTAATAAATATCCGTTGCCAGGACAATCAGGCATAGAAGAAAAAATGGGGGAAAAGGGAAACTCCCCCTCCATATCCACAGCAACCAATCACAGTGGAGATTGCCTCATGCAGGAACCAGCACTCTTCAAACAGTCAGCGAAACCATATGCTCTGGTTCATTTTACAACCCCACTGTTTTCAGCTACTAAATTTAAATACCTGAACAAACTCCTTAAAGAAGAGATCTACAAAGAGACCATATTCAAAAGGCTAGATGTTAGCCTATCAGACTCTTTGGTAAATTCCAATCTATGATGGGAAATTAGGTGTAAAATTACTGTAATTTAAAGGTCGCCCCTGGGTTCCATTCTGAAAAATCAGTGTCAGACCGAAATTCATATTTAAGTTGGAACTCGTGCTTACAAATGAAGTTTCTTTTCTTAAAAATGGCGGATGGCACTGTCCTTCCTACAAAGTGACAAAGTGCTTAAAACTCGACAATACTTTTAGGATCTGCTGAAAACCAGCTGTACATTAAAAATGCGTAGCTTCAGTGCTTGATCAGCTCCAGAAAGGAGAATACAGTCTGCCGTTTTTAATAACTGGGACATTGTTCAGATCTAGGGATGGCCGGACATCCTTAACATAGTTAAGTTGTGCAAGTTAAGCATAATTGTGACCGGGTGACTTTTTTGTCCTAGGTAAAGTGAATTTCAAAGCCAGTGCTGAGGCTCTGAGCTCAGATCAGCTCTGTGGGAATGAAATAGTGGAGGTGCCCACCATACAGCAAAAAGATGTTGTGATCAAAACGCTTTTAGTTGAGGTACGTGGGATGGTTTAATCATGGACCGGACATGGTAAAGAACATGCCAAAAGTGCACAACAGCAATATCCTTGTTTTAAAATGCATTAAGTCAATTTTTAGCAGGTCTATTACTGAAAATTGATTTGGGTCGCCAATCCATCTCTCCATTCAATAAGCTCCACTTTCCTAGAGTTATCACTCTCTTTTTCTTCCCAACCCCTAATAAAAATGAACTTACTTAGTGTTTCTCAATCTTGGCAACTTTAAGATGGGTGAACCTTCCCAGAATTCCTCAGCCATCATGCGGTGTAGCAAGGCTGGCTGGGGAATTCTGGGAGTTGAAGTCCCCACTCTCAGGATTCCAGAAATCACCCTAATTAAATCATGAGCCTTGAGCCAAACTTCAAAAAGCTTCAAAGAATTCATTTGGAGCAACATATTGGCATGATCCAGATGTAGCCAATTCTGAGACACGTAATTCACTGTCACCCTTGATCCTAGTTTTTCTCCACCCTTCTGGGTGTATCATAATTCATATTCACCAACGAAACACGTCCATAGCCAAGAGTCATCAATCATGGAGTTTTGATTTGAGTCATGGAGTTTTGATTTGAGTCATGGAGTTTTGATTTGAGTCATCTAATTGGAGTTTTGCACAGCAGAAACTCCAGTCGGTTAAGGCTAGGTCCCACTGGCCAACGGATACAAAACGTATGCAAAAAGGACACAGTGGACGAGCAAAATTTTGGGGGTGGCTCCATCCGTTGTTATCTGCTCCA